>VWZF01003276.1:2993258-3231253 GCA_013396755.1 Sclerurus mexicanus
CTTCGAGCTGCCGGGGGCCCCCATCGACAACATCGAGGTGAGCGGCGGCGCCGTGCTGGTGGCGGGCGGCAGCTGCCTCTACGAACTGCGGCCCGAGCTGCGGCCCCGGCGCCGCGTGGTGCCCGCGGCGGGGCAGAGCTGCGGGGAGCCCCCCGGCATGCGCAGCAACCTGCTGCTGTACTACGAGGAGGCCGGCGGGGTGGGCGTCCTGCTGACCGGCTGGACACAGGAGGACGGTGCCTGCCAGGTGTGGGAGCAGCCGTCCTACCGGCAGCGCCTGAACGAAAGAGAGGTGGTCAGCTGCCTGCCCGACGGCTCCACCGCCGGCGTCGTCTTCCAGCAGGCCGGCGCCTGGTACCTGGCTGTGGCGGCCACCTACTCGACCAGCGCCGACACGAACCACCTGCGCTGCGAGCCCTCCAAGTCGGACAAGGAAACAGTCATCACGGTGCGCAGCATGGTCAACCTGAAGTCCAAGGAGGAGCTGGGCATCATCAAGCGCAAGGAGGAGCCTTTGCACTTTGTTGACGCGCTCCAGTGGGGGGATCACCTCTTCTTTCCCTACTACACGTTGAAGGCCAGGTTGGGCAATAACACGGAACCACCCAGCATGGCTGTCTTGCGCCAGCTGCGTTCCTTAGACCGTGGCCTTACTTTGCAGGGGCATGTCTATTTGGACTGCGGCTGCAGGAGCCTCATTGTTTCCTCCAGCCTTGTACGCCAGGGTGAGCGGGGCTGGTGGGTGGGCGTTTTCCGCCACAGCCACAGTGCCAAGGCATGGAACACCACTGCTGTCTGCATCTTTGGGATGGAGGAGATGAAGGAGCAAGCGTGTGCATCCACACACTTCAATATGAACGGGCAGAGCTGTGTAAGTCTGGGCATCGTTTTGCTAAGCTTTCATTCTGCACGCCCTTGTTGACGCTGTTGTTGTTGTGGCTGGTGTTCCTGTGCATGACTCGTTGAGTGTCCCTGACCTGAAGGTACATGAAGTTTGTGGGGAACTTCAGAGCCCCATCAGGCTTTGCACATCAGCCCTGGATCTGTCAGCCCTAGTGATTTCTCCAGCTTCTCCTGTTTCTAAAAAAGCGGATCCCTTACCAGATCCTACAGTATACTTCACACCTATCTGTTGAGAAAGATGTGTCTGAGGGAGCACCTGAGGGCATCCTGAGGCAGTCCTTAGTCTTAGGCTCCTCGCTCAATGTGCCCTTTTCTGCCTAGGATTAGTTGTACTTCATTTTCCATACAGCATCTCCTACCTTATTCTGTGCATTCACATCTCATGTCATTGCAGCTACATCAAAAATGAAAAAAGACCCATCAAATTGACTCGTGTGCACTGGGTTGTGTGCGCTGTTATCCCTATTGCTCACTGGTTATCTGTGGTTGCTTGTTCAGTGGTGGGTGTTTTGCAAGCCTACCAGGATTGTCCTTGCTTGGGAGGGCTCGCAGACACCCCCCCAAACCCATATGTGCAGCAGACAGCAATAGGCTGTACCTCTTTGTTGTTGCAGTGGTTACATTTTCACAGACAGCAGTATCCCATGGAGACCCCCTGGTCACCTACTTCAGTAAGACTCTCTCTTCAGCTCCTTCCTCCTTTTGTGGGTGAGCTGGGCACGTGGAGGGTGGGACAGATAAGGCTACTGGCTTTGCTGTGGCCTCAGTAGAAAAGAAATTAACTAAAAATTAAATTCAAGAAGGTAAAAATGTAATTCAGGTGAAGAAGGTGCTTTTGCAAGGCTTGTCCATGCTTTTAAGTTACACTCAGAAATCTTTTCAGAGCTGTGGCAGAAGGAACACTGAAAAGTATCAAGGAGAATCATAGGGGATCAAGCAAGCCATCATAAAGCAAGCCCTAAGCCTTGTGCAGTTCCCCCACCATCCAGGGACTTTGCAGCTTAACCCCTGAATCCTTGCTGTGTTACAATGGGAGTTTGTTGGAAATTCCTTGAAAGAAGTGCAGTAGATTTACTGTCACTCCTTGACTTCCCAAATCTAACTCATAGCAGAGTGCAATGCTGAGATTTTTCCAAATTACTGGAGAGCACGTGTGATGCACTCTGCTCATCTCCTTACTGAGTTGCAAGACTATTGCCAGTGTTAGAGGACATAGTTGTGAATGAGAACCCCACACGTGGGTGAGACAACTGTGCTGAAGTAAATAGTGAAGCTCAGTACGGAGCCGGAGCCAAATCCAATCCTTTGATTTCCAGTGCTAGCTTACAGCTTACTGCATGATTTCTGTGCTCTCACAAGGCAAACTTCCTGAATGAAGACTCATCCTGATCCCAAAATACCTCTGTGCTTGTTGGAATTATAATTTGTATTGTTCGTTCCTAATTACTTGTGAAGTTTATTTGTGAGGTACTTTCTGAGCCTGCAAAACAAAACAGGAAAAGAAACCTCTCTGGGCAGTAGATCCTTTATACACTTTAAAAAGCCCCATGCATGAAATTTCAGAAGAGTCTTGTGGATTTCGTAGAGTAGCGTAATGCCAGTAAGATGAGGCACATATTTCTGTGCACAGGGCAATTCCATGTCCCCATTGCCTCTCAAGGCCTGAATGTGAAAAAATCAATGATCCACTTGTTTCAGGAGTGGTCTGATTCAGATAAGACTCCCTTAACTCCAGAGTTACTTTTGTGTCCCAAAAGGCTCATCCACCCTGGAAACTGAGATTATATTTGGGTACAATGTTGCAGACTCACGACTTTAACAGTAATTAAAAGGATAGATTGTTTAACCTCATGTCCCTAACTATGATGATGTTATTAATCATGATATTTTGGCAAAATAAATACTGTATACCACTGAGAGAAAAGTGGTATTTTAGTATTTTGTGAGATAGGACATCTAGGTCCTGTGAAATAATATGACCTATAACATTGCATGGATAATTAGTTTCCTTTTTAAGCTAATTATATGTGCTTATGGTGTGTAAACATAGAAATAAATGCATGTAGTTCAGCTTTAATATTTTTATACTACAGAAGGTTAATCTAGGCTGTTGCAGAGTAAGTGTGGAGATGACAGGCCCATATGCTGCTGCTTCTGAGTTGTTTTAGACCAGATCCTTCTACTGTCTCTCACCAATTATGGGAGTCCCTGCAAGCATGGAATATGCTCTTCTTGGACTCAGAAGCACATGGGCTTCAGAGCTGACAGGAAGATGAAGTGTGGCACATCCATCAGTGTGCAGCTTGTGGAAGTGTGTGCAACAGCTAGCAGAAAGGAGTGCCTTGTAGCATGGAGCTGTCACGAGCACGTTGTACTATGATGTGTAGGAATGGCAGCAAGCAACAGTACTTAACACGTGCTTTAAAGTCTGGTCCTTTAAAGACAGTGTTGGTCCTGGCAAAAGTGTGTTGCAGCGTTATGAATGCTTGGAGTGTAAGACCCGTATGGTGCTTGTGATGAATGGACTATGCTGAATGTCAGTCTGGCTTTTGCATTTCAGATGCCATGTGTTGTAGGTGCTGTGGGTCTAAATCTTTACTGGGAACACTTGAATGCTGGAGCTCAGGGGTGATGTGATGGGGTACACAGATCCCAGACACAGACTGTCAGTTTATGTAGGAATTGAAAATGCAGAGTTTTTTTCACTACAGGAATACGGTTTATAGTTGACATATTCATTAGGGAATAGTGGCAGTTTGTTTTCCTTCTGATCTTGTCATCATTCACATTTCTGTAATTGTCCTGATTACCTTTAGGCAAGACATCTTCTTACCCTTCTACACTCAGACAGCTGCATGCATTTGCACTGTGTTGACACCGTGTTTCTCAATAGGATGCTGCAAGAGGGACTTAGCCTGGGGTATTTTTGGTCCTGAATTCCCTGCTATGCTATTGCTTCATGTTCTACTCTGAACTCATTCCTCTAAGGTACTGACTGAGCTTTCTGGCTCTAACCCAGTAAAGCACTTAAGGACATATTTAACGTTAGGTGTATAAGTAGTTCCATCATCTTCATGCCCATGTATTTTAAGCTAAGCATGAGCTTGAGTACTTTACTGGGTTGGAACCAAATTGCTCTTCATCCTGTAGGAACTCACTGTAGGTGTAATCTCTTTAGTCTTGCATTGCCTCTTAGCCCAAAGTTCACATTTGCATTGAACTTTAATGCTGGATTAGCGTCTGTTGTTCAAAATTAGTAATTTTTAAGATCCTTGCTTAGCCACTTTATGGAAAAGTATGCACCTGCTACAAATTCTGTGGAATTGCTCCTTATCAGAACTAGTTAATCCCATTTATGCTTAGTGCAGTAGTATGCACAAAGCAGTTTGTCCTAGTTGGATGTGTTTATTCTGGACATACACAGTACTGGATTCCTAGAGACATGATCCCAAACTAGCAAGAGGCAAGTGATGTTTTAGAAGAAACTGCTCTGAAAACATTTTGCAGTTTTACATTTAGCTTTTTTTCCTTTGATCCACACATCTCTTATTTTTGAATGCATCTACTTATATGCACTGTCAAGGTGTATGTTAACAGACTCTCTGGCATAACCTGCATGTACATAAGTGCACTTCTTCACATTTTCCTTAATAAATGTAAATTTGCTGAATGTCATTCTCCACTTCTTTTCAGAAACCTGACTGAGTACTAAAAAGCATAGGAGGAATGCTAGAATTGTCACAAACTTGCTGCAATAGCAGAACTTAGAACTTTAAGAAGGGTTCTTCTTCTCTTGTTCTGTGGTTGAACAGGAGCTACGAGGATCTCTGATCTCTCACAGAGGTCCTAGGATCTTGTGGATCACAGCCAAGTAGATGAGTAGGAGAAGTGCACCAACTGGAGAACACCATCAGGAGGGAGATACGAAGTGTTACCTAACTGCAATGGCAATGACTAATCTGGAAATTGGTTTTGTCATTAAAAAAGTTGCATGGGAAGAAAAGGATCTTACAATTTTTCAGGGAGAAAAATCCAAAAAAGTGTTAGGCATATACTTGTAAGACAGAAAGAAGTTGTTGTAGTATATATTAAGATATTTATTTTATGATGTGTGAAGGCCAAGTAGTTGTAATAGTTACTAAATGATCAGCTATTTTGCATGGATTTTCATCTGCTATTTAATGGAAGTAAACATGTATAACAGTTTGAACTTTTCATTTTTCGGTAGTTCATAAATATCAAGGTTGGTATATTCCCCTTAATTTATCAAGCATAGTTTGGAATCCTAGGACAAATCTTAGCTAGTTTAAGCTCTACCAAAATGAGATTCTGAAGTCAACAGAGTCACATCAATTGAATTACAGCCATAAATTTGCAGAAATGACATTTGAATTTGTGTGGTAACTCATTCCAAAGTGATTCATGGTCTTTTATTTAAGGAAAGAATCACAGGCTTCTAAATATAATTTTGTATCAAAATTGATCCTGTAATTAATTTTCTAGTAGTAAAGTCAATCTCCTGTGTATTACAGACTGCTAGTACTGCATCTGATGTTTGATGAATTTCTAGAGTTAACGTTTCTGAAGTAAGTATTTCTGTCTGGTTTCAATGAGTTTTCAGGTCATCCCTGTCTAGTGTGAGAAGTAAGCCATGGGAGACTTGTCAACTCTCACACTCCATGGATGGAGACTGCACAACCTCTCTGGACAACCTGTTCTGCCCGATTGTCCTCATAGCGTTGTTTTTTAATCTCCTGTTCACTGGCAACGTCTGCTGTTTCAGTCTGTGTCATTCTCTCTTGTTATCTTACATAGACCTCAGTCAAGAGCCTGGCTCTGTTTCGCTGGTCCATCTAAAATTGTCTTTTATGAAGACTGAACCAGCCCAGTTTTGGAAAAGACCTTTTAGGTCATTGAGTCCAACCATTAGCCCAGCACTGCCAAGTCCACTACTAAACCATGTCCCCAAGTACCACTTTTACAAGTCGTCTTAGCACTTCAGGTTGGTCAGACATGATTTATCCTTGGTGAATTTATGCTGGCTTTTCCCAGTCACTTTGTTCTTCTTCTTGTGTCCAGACATGGTTTCAAAGAGGATTTTGTCCATGATTTTCCCAGGGAAGAGTGAGACTGGTCAATGTGCAGTTCCCTAGGTAATTCTTGTCTTTTTTGAAGATGGGTACAGTATTTGCATTTATTCAGTTGGAGACTTCCCCTGTTCTCCACAACTTTTGAAATATGAGAGAATAACCCTTCAGCCTCATCAGACAGTCTCACAGCATCTTCCTACAGATCCCATCTGTCTTCCCTAAGACTTCTAAAAGCTGAGATTTCTTGAGCAGTCCCTAGCTTAATCCTCTTCCAATACCGGTCGTTTCTCTCCTGCTTGAATTCTGTATGTACAAAGGACCACAAGATGTTGCTGGTGAAGTCTAGAACTATAGCTGCATCCACTGTCAGTAAATCTCCTAAACTATTCAGCAGCTGGTGTACATTTTCATTGTTTGTTCCTTTATTGCTCCTATGGTGGTGGAAGTTCCTGTTGCCCATAACATACCTTGCTGGTTTCAAAATCAGCTGAGCTTGGGTTTTCCTAGTACCATCCCTGTGTGTTAAGGCAGTTCCTCCTTAGTCACTTGTTCCTGCCTCCGCCTCCTTTTATTCTGTTGTTCTGCAGCATAGTTCAATCATGACTTTCCTGCTTAGCTAAAGGTCATCTCCTGGTATGTCTGCTTGTTTTCCTGAGTTTTGTGCTTGGAGGAGATTGTCCTGAAAGACCTGCTAGCTTTCTGAACTCCATTTTCCTTCAAAGCTGCCTCTGAGAGTATCCCACAGATGATTTCCCTGAACAAGCTGAAGCCTGGTGTCCAGCGTTGTACTCTGTTGTTCTTTCCTCATGGTCCTCATGATCATGAGCACAGTTGTTTCATTGATTATCACATCTCCAGTCAGTTTTTACTTGTTTGTGAGTAGCAAATCCACTCTTCACTGACCCCATTGGGTTAACAAAGCCTGGGATCTCATCTCATCCACTTTGCCCCCAGAGCTTTGTAGTCCTGATCTGCACTAGGCAATGTCTTTGGTGTCCACATGGATGTGCAACAATGGGCAGTGGTCCAAGGAATGGAAAATTACTGGCAGTCTCTCTGCAATTTAGTGAGAAGGATCCCCTAAAAAACAGTAAACCTGTTGTAACAGCATGACTGTTTAACAAGTGTCTGCCTTCATCTCTCACGGGAGGGAATCTCCATCTACAGTCACCCACCACTTCCTCTTGCTCTGTGCTGATGCTCTGTTCAAGCTCAGTTGGTTTCAAAGCCTTCCTTAACGAAGCTTGTTTTCCCTCATTGTTTATTAGGACACTTTACGAATTCCGTGAACTTAGATCTGAGGGCAGAAAAGGACCCTCTCTCCTAGTGTGAGAAGCCACAAATTTCTAGCTTTCCCATCTCAGGAGTCTCCATCAGCACCCTGCTCAAGCATAGCCTCTGACTGTCCCTCCTGCCCTGCATCGTGAGCCTCAGGATTTCACCTCTGCAAGGTCTCTCTGAAGACTCTGATTTCCCAGTCATCCTCTCTGATTTCTTGCAGTTGGTTCACTTGGGCAGGTTTGTCCACCGAACACTGCTATCTATGCAATGCACAAATTAAAAAACCTCCTGGAAATAAAATTTTGGAATAGTTAATCTCCTCACTCCTTAGCCCTAATAAAGGCTCATTGCATGCACCAATATATAAGTTTTTTACCCTCTGATATAGTAAAAGTTCATGTAAGTGGCTAAAGGATGGTGAAGTTAAGAAAGAAGAATGAGGTTCTGGAAGTTTTTTTCCCCCTAGGAAAAAGATCTTATGTATTGTTCCAGTGTTGACTATTGCTATACACTACTTACAAGGTCTCATGTCCCTTTGTACAGCTGCATCTGTTCTTTCACTCTGATGCTCAGACCCTTTATTTTTACTTTTTGGACAGCTGCAATATGATGAGTGCTGAATGAGCTAAAAATGCTGCCCTTTCCTCTGAGGCACACAATGTAAAATAATCAGGAGGGAATCCAGACAAAGCAGAAGTGTAAATATGGTTGCTGCAGCTGGAATCATACAGAGATAAATCTGAAAATGAAATGCAAAATAGGCATACGAATACCTTCCATGCCAATAACTGAACAGCATGGTGCAGTGAACTTAAAAGCAAAATGTAACTTAATTCAGGAGATCTCTAGGCTTACCTCCTCATGTGAGTATTTTGGGGGACCACAGAATAGAATAGAGGATGAGATTGAAGAATTAAAAAAAAGATAGGTCTTATAAAGCAGTATTGTCTTTTCTTTTGCTTTTCTTCATTTTGTACGAGCCTGAAAATGTTACAGGATAGACAAACAGATGATCATGGACATGAGTGACTCTTCAAATATAAAGGAAGTTTAGACTGTAAATGCATTTTTAAGAATGGATTTAGCTGTGAAAGAAGCAGCTTGGGAAGGCCCTACAGTGCTGTAACCCCATTAGTCACAGTGGAAGAGGTAAAAGGGCTTGTTAAAACAATAAATACACGTGGAAAAGGGGTGACAGAAGAGTGAAAGCAGCAGCTGCACCCTGGAGGGAACAGACAAACTGGAGAAATAGGTTGCAAAAGAGAGAAGGCCATTTTTTTGTGATTGCCCACTGTCTGAATTCCTCCTTTTTCTTATCCATATTAGCTCAATGTTACATTGACCCTCCCTCTAGCAGACATAGGGAGGGGAGGAGACTTCCACACTTGTCAGTATTGGTTCTTCAGTCAGATGAGGAGGATGCACTGATATGACACTGGTTATTTTACTACTATGTGGGTCAAAATAAAACCTGACAGCAAAGCTTTTCAGAAACCGGGTGAGTACTCCTCTTTTCTGTGATCTTGTTGTACAGAGTCTGCAAGAAACCTAGGGTGATTTGTCTTCTTTACACTACTACATGGTGCACTGCAGAAAAAAAAAAAACAAACCCTAATTTTGGTGGAAATGAAAGCCTGGAAGCTCCACTTCCTCACTGCTTAGCCTGGGTGAAGACTCATTGTGTGCACCAGTCCTGGAGTTTTGTTCTTCTGGTCTATTAAAAAAGTGAGTTAACCTTTTCCACCTAAAATGCTTGCAATCACACCCTGCCCCATCCTCCCTATCTAACACAGACCTCCATGGTGCTGGATTCTCATGCCCAAGTGGGCTTTACTGAAGTTTTGTGTCAGTGCATGACAGTTTCTGTGTCTTCTGATTGCTGCTGGGAAAAAAAGGTATCTCTAAGTATGAAAGTTAATCAAGTCTTCTTTTACTCCAAGTGACTGTTCTTTCCAGCTAATTAAAATAATCCAGAAGACTGAAGAACATTTTTAATTGATTTAGGATTGCAGTTCTGAAAAAAAATATTTCTTGTGGAAAGACTTGTTGGGGTTAAGCCAACATCCCAGCACGTAAGAGAGTTGAATTCAGCAGTTAGTGTGTTATGTATTCGCTTCATAACTTTGAGAAATGCCTTCACCTTTCTTCTAAATGCCAATTTTGATGGTCCGCTCTCATTTTGTGCATTAAAGTGAAATATGTTTGTTTGTTCAGAGGCTGAAATTTTGGTCATTGTAAGCTGCTCTACAGCTTGTTTCCAAGGATCTGGTCCTACCTAGGCTCTTGTCCTCTACATCTCTGTGCCTGCCATTCTTTATGCCAGCACTGGTGTCTGTGCAGTCACATGTTCATGTAATGAGGAGAATTACTCAAATGAAGATTTAGGTAGGTGGGTAGGTGGATTTACAAGCCATTTTGTAGGTGCATAATTTCCTTAACAAAACTCACTGGAGAATGTTACACTAGTAGAGGGGAAGGGAAAGTAAAGTGAGACTGGGGCTGGGCCCGTTTGGAGAGCGCGTGGGATCACACCTTTGGCAGTACTTGCCACGGAGGTTGACTTAAAGCAATTAGAGGGCTTTAAAACTGAGTTACTACTTGCTAGGGAGATACCTGGGCTTCTAGGGAGTTCAGCCGCTGAGTGGTCTATTATCACCCATGTAGATTTCCTTTTGGCACTCAATCATCTGCAATCCGGGTTGTTTGGTTTGGTTTTTCCTTCCACGAGATACAGGGATTTCCTGCATGATGTTTTCTTTCATGAGCTGCTTAAGTGTTTGCCACTTAAATTCCTCCAGCTTAGATGGAGAATTGAGAATGTTTATTTTAAAGTTCACACAGCTACATTTACGCTCTCCCTGACATGAACCTCATACTGCTTCATATAATTTTTATTTATTTACTTTTATATGATTTATTATTCACTACTTATTATTTAAATTATTATAATAAATTGCAATAATTATAATATAATTATAATAATTGTGAATTATTTGTTATTTAATTATTAATTATTATTTGTTTTTATTTATTTATTACTTAAGTCTCAACTTCCTTTAGTGTCAAGGAGGATGAAGCTTTGCATTTTTTGACACACACAGACACACACAGAGTCTGGTTGAAGTGTCTCCTTTCTGCAGAATATTTGCATGCCTTTAAAAGTGGTTGCTGAGTGTATCTGTAGCCTTTGTGGTAGGTTCAGTCAGGTGATGGCAAAGCAAGGCTTCATTGAGAAGAACTGGCCATTCAGAATAAGCCCAGGACGTTATGTACCAAAAAAGAGAGATTCTATTCCAAAGTAACTTACAGCTGCTAGGCTGAGTCCATATCCCACTGAAGTAAGCGATTTAGCTTCAGTAGATGTAATCTTTGTCACAGATGTGGCCAGTTGCCATGTACAAAAAATTAGTTTTCGGTGCCATTTCCAATGATGTGTTGCTCTGAAATTGTGTCAGAATTAGATTGTTACCCAAAGTGTTGTCTTAAGTTGGTCTGTCTGAGAATCTTTCCAGGGATTTTTCTTTTTCTTAAAGTTTTGAAGGATAGGTGAATGATTTTGTGATACATTATTGTTGTATCTGATTTTCAGGAGGCACGATCAATCAAGAAATTACCTACGTTGATTCACTCTGGATTAGTGGCTGTTTATGGCACAGTTGTTTTGAATAGGATAGTTCTCTTTTTGGGAACAGATGATGGACAGCTACTGAAGGTAAGCAGAGTGTGGCAGTTCTGCCCTTTTCTACCAGCTGCTGCTGTGTTCAAGTGGGTAAATGTTTCCTTGTTTGGGCACTGTATTATAAACAGATACGATTCCCTATTTCTTTTTTTCCCCTCTGTTTCTTTTTTTTCTGTTTGTGAAATAACTGCTGTATTGTCACTTGGAGAGCAAGATAACTTTCAAAAGAAATTAGGTACCATGCCTAAAATTCAAGGAAACATTTCATTATACTGCTAATGCCCACAGTATTAATTTATGGACTGCGGAGTTCTCAGTTATTCTGTCTTCTGTTTCCTTCCTTGCTTTGATTTTTCAGTAGATTGTCGGATTTTGGAAGCATATTTATTTGTTTGTTAGCCTATCTGTTTGATGTGAATAGCTGTCTGTTAGAGAGAAAAGTCAAGATTCATTTTGCCTTAGCTTCTTAATAGTTGACCTATGCTAACTTAATCACCTGGAAATGAAAGTCACCTTATCTCATTATCAAACATTTCAACCATCCAGCCAGATGTCTTTTATGCTTTATTTTTTTTTCTGGGTTTTGCAAGAATGTGCATTTCCTGTCTAAATGGCAAGGGATGACTCTCATTCTTTGTCTTTATTAAGCAGACGTTTGGAGAGGAATATAGCAGAGACCTTGAAAAGCTTTTGCCCATTTGATTTCATTGTGCTTTTGATAATGAAAAATGAAATTGAAGTGCTCCCTGTCTCCTTAACACAATGGAGACCATGAACACATCTCCCTTATTTAACCATGAAAAGGCAACATTGGTGTGCTTATTAACTTGCAAAGTAAAGTTCGGTACCCTTGAATTCTGTGCAAAGGGTGATGGAAAATGGTAGAGCTGGGCAAGGTAAGAAAAAGAAATGCCATCACAGATATATATTTACAGAAGCCGTAGAGAAACTTTTGTAAGTTCCTTTTTACATTGTGGGGGTCTGGATATTAATTTGTTTTCTGAAGGCCAGTACTTTCTTCTCCATTCATAAAAGTACATAATACATTATGACTTTGGAATATAAGCATCTCTTCCACATTCAGTTTCTGCATCAATCAGGACCATGCTTGGTGGAAGGCATGTTTCATGTGCTGAACCAGTGCCAGAGTCAGTGCAAAATGTGTCTGGCATGGATTTTGTTGAAATTCTGTTGTAGTGGTTTTTTCTTTTATCTTTCTCCAGTACAAGAACTAATGCAGTAGGTGAATTGAATCAGGGCTCAGTAATTCATCTCAGAAGTTTTGATGTAGCTGGAATTAGGCTTTTGATTAAAATGTTGACTGATCAATAAAAGAACATGTGAAAAATGAAATTCCATGTGTTTTAGGCTATTCTTAATGAGGATATGGAATCTAATTGTCCAGAGGTTTTGTACGAAATTGAGGAGGAAACCTCCGTTTTCCACAAACTTCGACTTGATCCAGTGAATAATAACTACATCTATCTGTCCTCTGCCAATAAGGTAAGTACAATATTTAATAAAATAATAAATTCATGCAAACTACTGCTTTGAGGTTTTCTACCATTTCATAAGTGAAGCATCAGTTTGGGTCAGAGTTAGACTTTTAATATCCAACTTTACATCTAGTATTTGGTTATGTTGTCTAAATTTGGGCTCCACAGAGCTCCTACTGCCATGGTGCTGTCCAGTGTTGCTAGGATCCAGCAATACCTTTAATCCCATGCTTATTTTATTCTGTCAAGAGAGTGTTTCTGTTTTTCCTGGAGGCATCATGCAAAATCAAACTTGGAGGTAACAAAGAAAAGTTGTACACTCTTTGGAGGCAGAGTTCCTCTGAATTAGCAATTCAGATGTTGAAAGCTCAGGGTTTGCCAGTCCATTAAGGTGTTTTTAAAGTGGAGAAATCTCTTAATTTGAGAGATGAATTTGAAGTCTTAGTTGTTATGAAATTAGTGATAAAGCTGAAATCAGTGATAAAATTGCCATTGTCTTCAGTTAGGCATAGACTTTAAAAGAACAGAACAAACCAAAAGCACAATGAGAAGTGAGCAATGTGTATGCATAGTGAGGCCAAGGAGTTCAGCAGTCGCTGAGAGCTCCTGCATGCGAGCAAACGTGTTGGAGCTGCATGTCAAGCAGTGAGTGGCTCCCAGGAGCCAGTGCAGTTGTTGCAGCACATCCTGAAACAGGGCTACTGCGCGGCAACTCAGAAAATCCCTTTGTCTCACCAGCAGTGGGGAAGATGGCATTCAAAACACAAGGGCCGGCTGTCCATCTTAGCTGGACAGGATTTCACGCAGCACTTAATTACCTTCATTTACAATAAAATTACTTTTCCAGCAGTGAACATAACATTTTAGCCTGCTGTCTCAGAGTGGGGGTAAATTGGTAGGAGAACCCCCAACTGATATAAACCATCTATCACAAATGCAGAAGGAATCAACATTTCGGTCAAAAGTATATGTAGGTATTCAAATTAAGACTTAATATTTTTGTTTTAGTTTTGGTAAAAGAGCAAGTTATTACAGAGAAACAGCAGCTTTTAGGAATAAATATGCCTCTCTGATCATCTCTTGGAACTGAACTAAGCCTTCTACACTGTCTTTTTTAACTTCCTGCTAATCTAGGATTTTGACTGGTTTCTGAACTGATTATCTCACACAGCTTCAGATAAATTGAATTTTGCAATATATGGATAGAAAAAACAGTAAATATAATTTTGCAGAAAGCCATATAACCTTATTTCTGTTCACAAAATATATAAACTTCTAATTCTTGCAAATCTGTAAAAAAAAAATGATTTGTATTAGTTTTTCTTACTAAGATCATTAATTCACATTTTTATTAATAACATTATTTGTATTTGTATTCAGTATTTGTAATCAGCTTTCTCTTTTTCTTTTTCCTTTCCTTTTCTGAAAATGGCTGGCTAGGATATTCAAGCTGAATGTACAAGTATAGATACATACCATATAGCCACAACTATCTACATTTACTTCTTGAAATGGCATTTTCATGCATGCTAAGCAGTTGCATGCGTTTGTTCTAGTGTGCACATGCAGTAACCTGACATGGTGATGCAAACACAGATGCATTTTGCTATGCGCATGCATTTTTGGATGCACCTTCATCAATCATTTAAATATCTCAGTTCTGAGGAGAGGAAAATGGTGTTCTGCTAAGCAGAGCATTATTTGTAAAATATATCTCCTTTCTGTTATTATCTATAATTCACTATGCTAATCAGTCGTTCTTGCATTAATCTGCCCATGCTGGCCTTTGAGTAGTAGAACCAAATTGTTATTGTCAGAGGTGTTTCATTATCCGATGGCAAAATACAGCGTGTGCAAAATAGGCTGCATATTTCTATCCAAAGGTCTTCTGGCAGAGGGGAATCCATAAGGAGACTTCCCCAAAGGATTTGTGCTTGGTTGCTGTCAGATTTTTAATGGTAACGGTTAAATTCACTATTTATGGAGACTGTTTTAATTCAGCATGTTACTGCATTCTTTGGTTTCAGGTGAGAAGAGTACCAGTTGCAAACTGTGGTAGATACGCTTCTGAGCAAGAGTGCTTATCTGCAAAGGATCCCTACTGTGGGTGGTGCTCTTTGAATCAAAGGTATTTTTTAGTATTTTAGACTGTCATTTAAAAGCACAGCATTATTAGTCAGTGTACATTTTGACTGGCTTGGGCCTATTCAATGAAGATTTTAATCTATTTTATTTTTATGGAATCAGTCATAGCCACAAATGTGAAACAGTTTCTTGTCATGTGAAAGGGAACTTGCACCTTCTGAAGACTATGTAACCCTCAGAATTTTGAGATCTACCTATAAAATATATGTTGGGCTAAGAATATTAAATTATTTTGCATTTAGAACAGATATTTTTGCTTTCCAGATTGACTGAGAAATGAAATTGTATACTTGTGCTTGAAGCATCTCAATAGCTGTGAGCATCTTGTGTGTGAGAACAAGAAAAGAGTGCTCAGATGTGCTTCGGTATTGATAGTTCCTTGCTTTGGAACCCCTGCCTTTGGTTTAGGCCAGGGGAGGATTTCTTTCTGCATATTTCATTCACTCATTTGAAGCAGGTTTGAAAGGTATCTATGGCCTGAACTGGAGAAATTCCGTGGTCATTAGGCCCAGTCTTGGCAGTTGCAATCAACCACATCATGTAAAACTAAAAAAAATTATCAAAGAACATCATAAATTTAGATTGTCTTTTTGTCCTCCCTGCTCTGGTTGTGTGGCTACCTAACAGTTCCCTTTTTCTACTGGTTAAATTATGTCTGCTCCTGGCCATCAAATGTGTGTTTACGGACAGGTTATACTTACTTGTTCTGGTGCACATGTCACCTTGGCCTAAATTGGTTTTCTCCCTCCCTCACATTTACCTCTTAGATATTTTTGTGAAAGCAATCATTCTCTTGGCTTTCATTTTGGTGTGCTAAAACAGCAAAAATCATTGAGATCATCTCACATAAGATATTCCTTTCCTACCTCCACTCCTTTAACTCTTCTGTGAAATTTATGCATCCTTTTAAAATAAGGATGGCCAGGACTGTCACAGTGTTCCACAGAAATTTCAGCTGTGCTTTCCTTAATGTTGTTTAATCAGTCTGTCCAGGAAGCATCTTAGTGTGTTCTGGGATCACAAATGTCTTTTTCATGACAGCATCACATTGATGGGCCACAATCATCCATGATCAAACAATGCCCCCAGGTCCTTCTCTTTCTTTGTTTTCATTCCAGCGGATGAGTTTCCAGTCTATAACACATGGGTTTTGAGATTTGTACTGCTCTAGGTATATATTCTTGTACTTTATGCTTTGAAATGTCATTCCATTTCAAGGTTATCTAAGTTTTCTTGTGTGATATTCTTATCTTCCTGTGCATGCTAATATTCCCAACTTTGTATCATCATCAGATGTCAACAGCGTAAACCTTCTTTTATGCCAGTTTATTCAGTGATTAAAACCTTAAACAAAAGCTATAAGATGGATTTTTGAGGAATTCTACTAGTAACCTTTTAGAACGTTAGTATATACCCATTTTGGTTTGTTTCAGTGTAAACATGACTTTGCTGAAGACCTGCTACTGTGTTTGCAAACGTAGTTATTGGAAGAGAGTAGGTGTTTTTCCTGTAATGTATTTTCTTCAAACTCTCTTTTGTTACCTTGTTAGAAACTGTGTGTGTAACAGCGCTAAGCTTTTCAGGCTTTTAGTTACCTTATAAAGAGTTTGTGAATAACAGTTATTAGTCAGTAAATCCCCTGCTTAGGAGAGGAATCACTGAAAGTTTCCGTCTGGTTGAAACAGAAATAATTTACTCTTTTGGCAAAAAAATGTATTACTATAAGATGACTCCTTTTCAACACCCACATTATTATTTTACTGTTAAACACTTTGCATCATGAAATATTTGGTTTTTTTTAAGGGAGAGCTCTGAGCAAAATTTCAGAAAACTAGGAGGACATGTTTTTAGCCAGTATTTTAGTTGAAGTCCATATACGCCCTTTAAAGCAATGTATTCCATAATAATTTTGAGATCAATGATATATTTTATACACTTACAGGGAAATAAACTTTATTTAAAATGCACACTTCATTTTTAAGTAAAACTTCCCAGGAAGGCTAGTGCATAATCTTAAAGACAATGTGAACTCAAATCCAGTGTTTTGATGAAAAAATCTGCACATCTCATTGCAAGTGAAAACAAAATGAAACAAAGTGTTTCTACTGTTCCTATTTCTACCCTTTCTTTCATAGTGACAGGTATATGCATTCTCCTTTTCACTTGCAATCATTCAAAATAATTAATTGCAGCATTGTGTGATTTCTCTTAATGATTATAGATTTTCTATAGATGAATCAGATTTTTCTGAATTATGTTGAAATACAATTCCAGTACAAGGCACTGATGTTTTACATGTATTTTCCATATGGAAGTGACACAGTATATTATCTGACAGGACCAGACTTACTTTTGAATTTGATCAGTGTGTGGGACATCTGTGGACTTCATTCAAGGTTTGGTACCTTGGAGAAAGAAGGAAGCCAAAATTTTCTCTGCAAGAACGTTCTCATTCCAAGAGGAAATCGCTATGTTTTAGCAAGGTGGAGAGGGCAAATGTGGTAGGACCTGCAGTTAATTCAAGATCAGTGAAGCAGAGACTTAAGTAAATATGAAAGAACCAGTATGCATAGATATTGTTTTGTTGTAATGAAATAAGAGAAACTCAATTTCAATTGTGTAGAGGAATCTTTAGTAGCATAAAGAATTAGTGTGAATGATTTCACTTACTGTGAAAGATTTTTAAAAAATCTTCACTCTGCTTTTCTCTGTACACTTATCTATGCATGTCTGAAATCTGATCCAAGGGTGTCATACCTTATGTCTTCATGCTTTGTATAGGGTCCACTTCACCTTTCCAAGAAAGCCAGACTTAGTAGTTTTCTGAATCTGTATGTTCATTTTCAGAACCACGTGGTTCACAGTTAATATTTATCTGTTACATTCATTCTAATGTGCTTGAAATCAATATCAGTTTTCTAAAAATATGGATAGTGCAAAATAATTTCCTTTTTAGATGAGTGGAATTCATGTTACTCTTGGCCTGTGCAGGGCAATTGTGAGAATTTATGCTGAGGGCCATCAGATGTGACTGCTTCCTATGAAAATGACTGTTCTCCATAGCATATTCTTTGAATGTTAAAGGTCAGCTTTTAGAGCGACAAAAGATGCTTTTTTTTTTTCCTGACATAAAGACAAACACACCCCTCGGTCCTGGGTGGCATTATTGGTTTTGCTGTTAAACTCTCAGATTCTTCATTGCAGATGAAGTTCACTGCTTCTGTTCCTCAGGCAGTCTAAGAAAGCAAATAACTTTGTTCTTGGACAGTTGTAAATATTCAGCTTGACAGACAGTTTTCTTTTTAAATATTTTAATATTAGTGTCACTGAAATGCACATACACTTATTTAGTGCAATGCATTGCAAAAAGTGTTGCCTTGCAAATTTACCTTTATAATCCTCAGCCTGTCAGAAGCTGTAGAATGTCTTTCTTCCATGCATCATTGCCAGTGCAAGTTACCTGCCCGTACCTATCTGAGTATCTGGTTTATGCACATCTGTTGATGACAGATCCCAGCCTCTGTGGTTCTAACACTGTGGTGCTAATGGACTTCTGCAATCTCAGTAAAGTGAAGGGAGATATAAACACGGCTGAAATTTGTCCTAATTCAGACAGTTGGAAATATGTCAGGCATATAGTTCCAATTTATTACATTATCACTATGATCTGAATACATTCAGATGGAAAGCCCCACCAGGTTCTTGTGCAGCAGGAGCTCGGCTTCCTGAGTTAGGCCACAAAGGAAGCAACCTTGTGTTCAACTGCATTTGAGCTGCCAACACCTTGATCTACAGAGAAGATGACTATATGGTTTCTATGGTTTGTGAGGTTATTTTAGACATTCTGGAAAGTGGTGGATATTTTTGTGGAAAGTCATTCTTGTGTTACTCCTTCCAGAGAGATAATGCATTATTTGTGAAATACGTTTATGCAGTGAGCTCCTCATGCTTTGCAACTGTATACTCATTTCTAGTTGATAGCAAAGGAATGATTCATAAGGCACATGTCACTTATCATATGATTGAAGCTATACATCATCTATGTTTGACAGCAAAGTAGGATTAAAACAATATGAGATGTTACATTTATTTATAAATATTCAATCTTAATATTAAAATATTAAGATATATTCAGTTAGCATTTACTTGTCTTTACTAACTATATGAAATTACTTGGAGTTAATTTATGAATTGTTCATTGACTGTTGGCAGCAGACAGTATTTTAAGGATTCACCTTTCAAACTCAGTGATTGTTCATTTAATTTGTATGCCTATGTTCTCCTTCTCTTATGTTATAAGATGTAATCTTCATAGTACTTGTATATCCCAGTGTTTCCTCAGTCTTCCTTAATTTTTTGTAGCATAGTATCTGTTCCCTACAGTTTGGCATCTATAACATTTGTATATACTTTGTGCCATGCCACTTCTGAAATGGATTTTGTGCTTGAAGACAGAGAAATATATTTTGAACTACCTTTTCAAATCTGGTGGTTTTAACCAAGTGCACTGAGATAAAATGAATGGATTATCATTCATATTTTTAGGAAGGAGGATGCATCTCATCAACTCTATGGATTTGTAGCACAACTCTTCATTCAAATTTCACCCCCATCTCCTCTTATACTCTTTGGAGAAAATGAGAAGCTTCTATAGTGTAGTTTATTTCATCTTTGTATGAATGTCTGAAATAGGTTAGGTGAACTGCACCCTAAAAGAACATATTTCTCACCACACACTGTGGAGGGGACTGGTGGGGGTGGGGGTGCATTGGAGGAGGGGAGTCAGATCTAGAGCTGTACAATTGAGTAATCAAGTTGGGAGTGATGAATTCTATCCCAGGCTACCAATTCCGGTGTTACTGGCCAGGCATCTAATACTTGCTTGAGTCCCATGGATTTAATCAAGACCCTGGAGCATATATCAATGCGTTGTAATTTATTTGGATAAGCAGAAGATTTTACTGATTGTTTTCCTGAAGCTTTTTGCAGTTGTAACCATATTCCTGTTAAAAAATCGATAGTATTCCTGTGAAAAAAAATCAATACCTTTAAATAAGTTGAAGTACAGTGTCTGAAGTCAAAGCCATGATAAGGAGGCTAGTATAATTTTATGTATACTTTTAGGTGCACATTAAAAGAAAACTGTACACATTCAAACAGCATAAATGGTTGGTATAACATTTCACATGCACCCAATAAAGATCTGGAAATCCTGCTAAGTTTCCCTGCCAAAAATCAGGTATGTACACCCAGTTTTATGTATGTTTGTTTATTGTGACTTAAAATATGTGATTTTGTTTCTTATTGCAGCTTCTCTGCTTTCATCACCATGATTCATATATTAGTTCCTCTTACTTCAACAATTGGCAAATGTTTTGCAAATCTCAGTAAGCTTAATGTGTCAATTAGATAAATATTCTCTTCCTCTCCTATGAAATGTATCCTGAAGCTATAGTGCATGATGTTGAGTCAAAAATTCAAATATTCACTGTGCTGACAAAGGCAATGTTTCTGTTGTCACTGTAGCAGCTATGTTCAATATTTCAGTAACTATATATCAAGTGCATTATGTAAGTTCTGAGCTTTGTAACAAGTTAGAAAACATTCACTGGGATACATATGCTAACACAAATACATCTTCAAGTGCTTGATATTAGTATTTACTCTGTATCTGTTCACAGCACCCACAGCCTTGAGTATTTGATAATCAAGTCTTGTGACTGGCCACTTAATCTGCACACTATTGTTTCTGATTTCCTGATTGAATACACTAATGTGATCATATTCGTAAAGCACTCTCAGCCAAAAACAAAGGATAATTCATTACAATACAAATTCTGTTTCATAATTAAGTGCACTTTGGTTATGTATGCAAATGATGTCTCTCTGTGAGGATCTGTGCATTTTACTTGAATATTTTTAAAGGAATATGACGGCATATAACACTGTTATAGCAAAATTCTAGTTTTAAAGTCCAAAATTATTTCAGATTGCTCCCCTAACATACTGTAGAGATCCACTTAATTTCTGGAAGTAAGCAATGCTGTTCCTTTCAGAACTCCTTCTGTATTGTTTCTTCACCTGGGAGAGTCACACTCCTTTGAGAGTCTACCTAGTGAATTGTCTGCATCCACCACAAAAATTTTCATTTTGTACATGTCATAGTTTGTCATCTTCTGTAAAGACAAGGTGATGACTTAGCAAATATTACAAAAAACCTGCTGTATTCTTGTTTTTATTGTTTTATAGGTTGTTGTGACTGCAAATGTAAGCAAAATCCTTACTTTCTGTATGATAAAAATTGTAACATCTGTTGAAATATTTTATGAAAATGTAGTGCTGAAAAATTCATCCTGCTTCTGCAATCTAACCACTCCGATGATATCTGATAATGGTATGTTTTACTATTACATACTACTGCATGTATTTAATGCTTATCCACTGTCCTTTATTACTGGGGAGTACTGCATAAATATAGGCCTAATGAGTATGAGAGTACGTAGTGCTTTTTATTAAATGTCATTGAAGAAAAATAATCCATGTTTTGTCAAGTGATTTGGGTATACTCACACTGTTCTTGATGATTAAAATTTTATTAATATGGAATCCTTTCTAGAACTCATGTCACCCTATGGCTAGAAGCAGTTTCTTCAGTTCATCCTGTGGCAGTGCAGTGTTTTAGCATTAGCAGTATTTTCACTTACATGGTGCCATTAATAACTGTCTAAGGAAACTTAAAATAACTGCAATGACAGTCAAGCTGGCTGCAGCATTGTTGGTCTAGTGCTCTGCCTTGACAAACCCATCTTAACTCTTCTCTCATCTGTAAACAGAATTTGTTTTTGCAAGAAACTGTACTAGCATAAATAAAAAGATAATTTAATTATGAATGTCTATACAGTAAATAATCTTAACATTTAATTAACTGTTTCAACCTAACTTAAACGCTGTGAGAAAGTGATTGTCCAGTGCAGAGGATTAGTAGAAAAATATATGATTCAGGGGCAGTTTGGTGGGCACGTCTTTTTGACTTGATTTCATTCATGTTTCTGAATTATTGGTTGAATCATTTTGCCATAATTCCAATACTACTTTGTTCACATGTAGGTCTCAGAATGAGAGACCCGAGTGGTTTGTATTGGATGTGTGATGCTTGTGATCTGATTTGTATATCTTATGGACAACTACAAGTTCTAGAATGAAGTGGTAAATTACTGAATGTCTAGACTTTTGAGCTGTTCTTTAGGCTTTGGTCTCAAAGATCAGATGATAATCCTTCACACTGGAGTCTTATTTGACTGAAGGCAGGGAAACATCCCCCTTGCATTTCTTCAAGAGTCTGTATAGAAGCACAAAGATTTTTTAATACAGACTTACCTTATAACTTCTTGAAGTTGCTTATGTTAGAATGCAAAAGAGAGGGACAGAGAGCAAGCTCAAGGGATACCACGTGCTCTTACATGACTTGAAGAGGAAACAGAAAATTCAGATAAATGTCTACCTCTATCTTTTCCTCAATAACATAGCCCAAAAACCATGGAATACTCTGCATGAATCAGATTCTCTTATAAAACCTTTGTGTAAAAAAAGGAATATTATCCATGACTTACAAGGACCTGTTGTTCTGAAGAGTTCAGTACTACAAAGAGCTCTCTCAGGAAACCCTTGCCCCTGAAGGAGGTTCCTTGGAATATTTGGACCTCAGGAGCCTTTGACCTTTGTATGAGAAAAGCTCCTCTGGCACCATAGAAGTGGTGTCAAGTTCCTGTCCAACACTAATTTGGGAATTGAAGAGGAAAGACTGTCACTAGGAGGCGACAGCTAGAGTGATATCCATGAGTATTCTAGTCTATTAGGTAATCTGTCTTTAGTAAACACTATTAGTGGATTTTTAAGAGGGAAAGATGCATTAGAGAAGAAGAAAATCTCCTTTATTGACCCAGTCTCGAAAGTCAGTTTTCTTGTAATTATGGAGTGTATTGTTTTGGTTCTTTGTCTTTTTGGACTAAGGCTTTCTCTTAAGTCCATTAACAGGATTTCAGAGTACTGTGTAATGGAAGTCAGCATGCCCTGCCTTTGCTTTGTGCCAAAAATGAGCCCTTTTACAGTGTTAACTAGAAGACTGTGAGATTAGCTTTTGCCTGCCAGTATTAGTCACTCCTGTCTCCTATGAGCTGAGATGTATTAGTGGATAATGCAAGTGTGAAGTTATGTTTACTATTTATGGTACCTCTTGTAAAGTTACTTCCGTCTCACAAGAGGATGCATTTGCAATACTCCTTTAGGTATCATTTCTCAGAAAAAAAGCATGTTGAAAATACTTGCTTCTCAGTGCAGTCTAGTGCATGTTAAAAGGTCAGGCCAGACCATACAGAAAATAAGAGGTTGCATTAATTTCAACACAGACAGAATCAGGAAACTTTATTTGAGAGTGTTGTTTTTAAAGTATTTATACAAATGTAGAGGAAAAGGCAAGCTTTGCCAAAAGGAGGTAAATTCCTTACTTTTATCTGCTACTCCTAGCAAAATACTGTTTTTCTCTAGCTAATGGCTTGAGACCTTTCTCATACATTAATGTAGGCAAGTGATTTAGGCAGTTGTGTGCCAACATGTCAGATTTCTGCAGATAAGTAGATTTCTGGAGATGCAAATAGGTGCTTGATGAAGGATTTCAGAATGTCTGTGTGTACTTATCCACATCTTTAAGCATTAAAATACCATTAAAATCAGACTCTTTGATATCCATTTAGTAAGGTATTTAATCATATGGATGGTCCCCAAGGGCTGTTTCTAACAAGCAGTTCAAGTGACCTTTGCAGTGAGCACCCAAGTGCCACGCTGATGTGTGAAGCTAGGAGATACTTCTGATTTAACAATTGTAGATGTAGCTGGTTTTCATCTGAACAAGCCAGGCTGCAATAAAGACAAGGTTTCTCTACCTTTTCAAGGTAGATATACTTAAAATATATGTAACTTTCCTGGATTAAAAAGCTAGCTACTTCCTAGCACAGAGAAGCCAGAAAAGTCTGCACACATGGGTTGCATTTGATCTCAGGCAGTCATTCATTTCACAGATGTACACATCTGCAGGCACACAGATGAAAGAGACCGTGGCTTAAGTGGTATATATCTAACTCTACTTTTCGATGTGGTATTCTGCTCATAAGAGAAGATACTCTTTCATACCACAGCTGCCAGTGAATTGTCGGTATAGTAATTGCTAGCTGAAATAATGGCAAATTGACTCATGCAATCATAAAAGATTTAAATAGGATGAAAATTGCTACTGCATAGATTACAAAAGGAGACTCTTGAAACCAAGTCTCTGAGACACAGAGAAGTATGGTATGTTGGGGTCTCTCACATTAGAACAGTCTGTTGTGTTAGAAGACTTGAATTAGGGTCTGGCTGTGCCACAGTACATATCACTGTGTGCTTTTCAGGAGATGATTTTATATCCATGCTTCATGGTAGCATTTCCTTGTTTGTATCCTGACAATATTACTTTTGTTTGTCATGCAATAGTGGCATCAAGCTTAATTATTGAGTGTATTTAAAGCCTTGGCACAACTCAGCTGAAGGGTGCTATAGAAGGACAAATTCCAGTTCTTTTTATCAGTCAAAAGTAGGAGTGAATGCATGAGAGAAGCTGCATACTGAGTAAAGAATGTCTGAAGGCACATGAGCTCTCAACTTTATTATTTTTAACAGCTATTTCTTGTAATATCCAGAATATATCTAACATGCACATTTTTCCAGATTGTCTAATTGTCGAAGCATCACTGTCCTCAAGCTCTTGGAATATCACACAAACATTTCAGTCAAAAAAGTAAGAGTCCGGTTCTTACTAAAGTTCATTGAGGGTTTGATGTGTGTGGGGTGAGTGGGACTGAAGTCATTCATCCTAATTTTGGTATTTATGAAAGAACTACATTTCACTAAAGATAGTAAAATCCCTTTTCTTGCCCCACTTCCTCCTCCTTCTCTTTTTGTTCTTAGAAAGCTGCTTCTTCTGATGACTCTCTTATTTAATGGGACTCTGGCAGCTAACTGTAGGAGAGTCATTACAATGACTGAATCTATGACAAGTGCCTGAAGAGCTAATAAAGGATGTCACAATGACATTAAAATCCTTTTTGTCCTTGGAAAAAAGGTGGATCCCTGGTACTCAGGATAAGGCCTAGTTTAGACAACTCAAGGGATTCTGTAAAAGTCACTTTGTGAAGCTGCTTTTTATTAGACTCAGATACCATTTAAATATGGTCCATGGCTAATGAATACAATTAAACAAGAAAGTAACATCTAGTCTGTTAATATGAGTAATGAATACCTATTCTTCTGAACACATCATTTTTCAGAGCCACACTCTTTTGGAGAGCTGGCAGAGAAAGCACTCGTGCCCAGTACATGGCCTAATCCTTTATGATAGATGGTTGTTAATATTTAGAAAGATCTGACTAATATATTCTGTAGATAACTCCAGTGTTCCCCTCCAGAACACTCCTCCCCTATACAAAAAGGCTAATCCATAGGCACTTGCAATGAAATTAACTCCTGCTTTTTGGGAAGTGGTACATCACTTTCCTAACCCTGCAGCAACACAGGGAAGGAGTTGTCTTTCTCTAAATCAGAGCATTTCTCAGCATGTGTGGAGAGGGATTGTGTTGCCCTTGGCTCTCTTCCATGCTTATAGAGGCATTGCAAAGCAAGATAGGGACAAAGTAGTCTCCAGTGGGCATATTTTTTGCTAGGAGAAGGCAATAGCAAGCTGGCAATACTTGCTAGCACTACACACACATAACAGAAGTTCAGACAAGCTGCTAAAGAGTCAGTGATGATTTTCTGCCCTTTTCTGGTGAAAAAGTACTATCTGGCTACTCATGTAGTGGAGTAAATCAAAGCAAAATGAAACCAAAAGTGTTCCACCTGCTTCCTGCTTTTTTTTTTAAATTTATGACTTTCAGTATCTCAGCACAGATTGCATTTCATACCAAATTTCTCCTCAGAATAAACACAACAGAACAATAGGCTTGGAGGGTAAACATGGGTTATGTGTTTTATCCATTTCGTTACATGTTTGCCAGTTTGTTCTCTTGGGTTTATGCTTTTTTTACTGTCACTTGAAATTTCACATTCATGACTGAATCTAGATTGAGTTCCTCTGCCTTACAAAAACTCTTTTTCTGTGTTACCAGCTGCTCACGGTGTATACACAAGGGTGAATGTGCCAGCTGTAAATGGAATCGTGTCTCTCCTGCCACCACCTGCCAGGTGAAGTTTGTTGGGGAGAACTGGAATCCCCTGTGATACCTTTTCCTTGTGTTTTTTTATGGCTCAGCAGCAATCTGTCTCTTTTTTGTCCTGACGTGGAGAAATGCTGATTTATTTTTTTTTTTCAGAATAATTGTAATGCAACTGCTTCCAAGGGGATCACCACTGCACAGAAAACAGAGGTTAGTTAGCATTTTAAGATTGGCATTATAGAGGTTCTGAGGGTTGCAGGAGAAGTTTGTTTAAAGTGAGAGGACTTTGTGGAAAGAATACAGATGTGGATGAAAAGGGAGTCAGCTGATAGGCAGAACCTGGGTTGATACTATTTTTTCTTAGTGCTTTGTAGTGTTAAATGGTACCAACAAAACCTTGTGTTTCAGATCCAGACAGTAAGACAGTGAACACTGCAATTGTCATGCAGTATTTACAATATTGCTTTAAATGCCAAAGTCCCTGTATGCTGTATTTAGGCACTCCACAGGAGCCAGCACGCTGAGGGCTGGGACATGTAAGCTGACCAACAAGGAAAAGAAAAACACAAAGGACAACATTTCAGACTTAATCTCTTACCTAGACTTAAAAGCATATTTGAATTCTTCTGTCACAGACAACTCTGTGAAACTAGGCTTCAAAGTCTCAAACCTCTTCCTCACTTTATGCAGCCAGATCACAGTTTCTCCTGAAACATAGCTTCCAGGGGAGCAGAAGGAAGGGGAGCACGTGCTGGCCAGTTTCTGAATAACAGAGAAGTGGCTTGAGAATAAATCCAGGAACTGAAATCCCTGGGTGTTAGTAAACTCTAGTTCACACTTCCAGAAAAATGTCCTTGTTTCCAGGCTGTAGACAAAACTGGAGATGAAGCTACTCTCCATCTGTCCCGCACAAGCTGGATCACTGGAAAGGAAGAAGTGTCACTGGTGCTTGCTGAATGTGGTTGCTGAGTTCTCTATAGTAATCATATAGGCTGTATGTGTGCATACAATCTCAATTATTTGTCTTATAGGCCAGCCCTTTAACCTTCTGTTTCATGGGTCAGCCCTTTAACCACAAGGTTATCCCTTCATTCTTTATGGAAACAAAACATTTTTATTTTCTCATAAAACTGAGTGATCTTTTTATCAGTGGTTGCTTATGACATGCAGGTGTTAGGAAAGAAATGAGTAGTGAAGAGAAATTTGACTGATGAGTAAGTACATAGAGATTTGCTTCCTACACCTTTTGGTTTCTGCTTCTCTGTGAGTGATGCACAGTTGTTATAAATAGTGACTGTATTCTTACCTCTAAATGTTTCATGAGAACTATCCAAAATTTTACCTCTGAAGGCAGAAATTACCACTTAAATTCAGCTATTCAGCTATTCATGTTTCTTAAACGAAATCGCAAAATGCATTTTGTTTTTCACAGAGACAAGTAGGATTGTAATACTTGTGCTTCTGAGCATTAATATTCTGAATTTGGTCTGCATTTAAAAGCATTATGTCTCGTGAAAGAACAGAGGAAATTCTTTGCTCTGCTTCCAAGTGCATTAATTTGACATTGGTAAATAGTTGGAATTGCCTGGGAGATGGCTTTCTTCCACATGCCTTATCGTGGAAAGACAGTGATGGACAAGGCAGTGAAAGCACCAGAGGCAGTGCAAAGGCAGATGTTTATTTAGAAGTGATTGATCCATTCAGAGGGCTTGAAATTGCGTTTGAAATCCTGCTCTCCTTTGACTGCTGGTGCTTTAAGGAGAACATACTGGAGAGTGGAGAAAGAGGATTTGTGTTTTCCCACAACCCCAGCTGAGCATTTAGATTAATATACTTTCTTTCAATGGCAGCCCCAGCCCTCCTTCTGACTCCAGCTGCTGGTTTTCATGCATTCACCTTCCCCCTCCCTGCGCCAGAGCAGCAGTTGAAGTGGTTGGATTGAGTATGCTTGGCTAGGGAACTGATTTGGCTGGAAGTAACCGTTGTCTTTCAGCTGGTTATTTTTCATCTGGGCCAGTTCCCTGATGCAGTTCTTCAGGGCCTTGTGCTAGCAGTGCAGGAGGGGCCATGCCAGAGAGGGACTCCCTAGGGTGTCAGAGGCTGCTTAACCTGGGCTGCTGCCAGATATCTCTCCGAGACCTGCAGCCATGCTAACCACACCTTCTGAGGATGTGGCTGCCACTGTTTACACAGCCCCAGGGAAGTGTTAGGCTGTCCAGGGGACCGGGGAAGGGGCTGCAGCTCTGAAATATGGAGCTCTATTGAAGTTGACAGGGCTGTGCTGATTTCCATCACCTGAGGACCTGGTGCACGCTTGCTGTATGTCTCTGCCTGTTTACACTTTCATCACATGCCTCACAACTAGTGATTTTTATAAACATCCTTCTGCCTCTCTGCTGTCTTCCACTCTTGCTACTGGGCATCTCTCCCCCTGCCACATAGCAACTGGAAGGTCAGCGGCTCTCTGACGCTGGGGAAACAAGCACCGCAGACCCCAGTGAGGACACTATGTCCCTCCTGCATTCAGTGAGGAAATTCATGGTTTCTTTTGCTGCTCAGGAAAGTGTCACAGTCAAACTGGATGGGAAGCAGGCTCTTGAGTAGCTGAGGCCAGCTTACCTCCGTGCCACAACTGCACTGACTCCATGAGTCCAAGGCAGGGTGCTGTGAGGGAGCCTGTACCATGCAGCCACAGGGAAGGCATGATTTCAGAGGGGACTGAAACTGCCAGAGTGAACAGTTCTTCCTGTGATTTCTTCTTGGTGTACGAAAAGAAGCAAGGCAAGCTGAGCTGAGTCACTTGTGTATGGTGCCTGGTAGAGGGACCGGTGGGAGCCCTGAAGCACCACAGCATCCCGCTGCACTCCTGGGCAAGGGGTGCCTTGCGTTTCCCTCACTGGGGTTCACAGCCCTGATGCAGCTCTGGGAGATCTCTGTGTGTTTGTGTGATCCTGCAGTATTCCAGTGCTCCAGGGCACCCTGCTGGTTACCAGTGAGAGCCTCAAAGCAGTGTTTTACTCCTTCCTGTAGTATTTTGCTTCTGGATTTGTGTGAAGATACTGACTGTCCCTGTTGTGCTGAAGGTTAGACACAAACAGAAGGCCAGGGAAGGTGAAGGAAAGCAATGGTGGTTTGCTGGCTTTAATCTCTTAGATTTCTGCTTTGGTTGTCCTGTCCCAAGGATTAAACTGATTCCCAGGTCATCATGGGAGTAAATTTTCCCCCTAGGCTGTTTGTGAGGGATTTCCTTTGCCCTCCTCCATTATCCGTACCAGAGGTCATCTTGGAGGCCCTTTTGCAAGCCCTCTGGCCTCAGCCTTTGCACTCTCTTGCCATTTTCTAATGCACAAGTTGCAACTTTAAATCAGTGGTGACAGGTGACATTTGCTCTGGAGTGCTCTGGTGTTCAGTGAGCCATAGTAGCATGTGGGGACAATGTGCCGAAATGGGCATAGGCTGTGTTTGCAGAGGATGGTATTGTGGCCCTGATAGTCCCCTCAGGCCACCAGCCCGAAATCTTAGTGCTACTCTGAGTACATGACAGGATTAGTGGTGAGAAAAACGTGTGGGATGGACTTTCCTAGAGGTTTTGCACCAGTACGCTTCACAGGGTCAGGAAGAATGAACTGCCCAGTGGATGTATGCACAGGGACACAGCAAAAATCAGGATAATCACAATACTCTAAAAACTCAATTTAAATTAGTATCATAGGCAGTCTAAAATCAAGCTAGAAATCGTTTGCCTGAGAAGGTCCCAAACAGTTTGTGGTTTCACGTGCGTATTTTCCTGTTTTTTTGAATGTTTCAGTTTGTTGTCTGAAAGACAGACAAAGAGGAAATTGTGTGATTATAAAACTGGGGAAGCAGCAAAACTGATTAAACATGAGATGCTGTCAAATGTATCAAGTAAATACACTAGGGAAAAAATCTCTCCTTGCTCAGTAGTGATAGTAAGTTAGAACAATTAAATATAGACAAAGAAAAGCACAGTTTAAATATTGGCCACATTTCTGTAAGACTGTGACAGCATCAGAGCAAACTAGAATTATTCTTAAATGCTGGAGAACTTCTTAGCATCAAAACGAAATGCCAAAAGTTCCCCTGCAGTTGTGTTGTACCTTTAGCTCTATGCATGACTTTGAAAAGGCTTTCTAGTAAAGCTAGTTCTGGGGCTCTCTCTCAACTTTCCATTCGAGGATTTGACCTCGCTTCCCCTTTTCAGGTCATGAAAGATGCCTTCATTTGTTCCTCTGATCTCTCATAGTGACAGCACCATGGGTTTTGTCTTGCGTTGTTTCTTAGTTCTTCAGGGGTCACACAAAACGTATCATTTCAAGCTGAGTTTTTATGATACTTACCTTCCAGTTTGTCAAACTGTGATTTCTTTGGGCAACTTTGTTATGAGATAAATTGAAATATAGAATACAAAGGTAAAAATAGTTGGCTTGTAAAGAAGTTGTGATTGACAGTACTTCCCAGGATTAAATTTAACAATATTCGAAATTATTAATAAAAATGTATCCCAGTACCATAAAATCTTCATTCTTGAGTGATAGTTGTTTTTGCAGCTGTTGCTTATCTGCCTAGCCTGTTTATAACCAGATTTTGTTTTGCTTTGTTTCCTAATAGCATATCAGTATTCAATCCATTGAACCTTTGTGGATTTCTACATTAGGCAAAAGCGAAATAACAGTCAAAGGAGAAAACTTTACACGTGCATCAGGCATAAAACTGATACTGACTGGAATCACTGGCTGTAAACCAGACGTGTAAGTTAAACTGAAAAATAATACTATTTACTTTGCATGGTGAAAATTACACCCATTTTGCTCTAGCAATACAGTTGGGTGACAAGTTGTCATGTACCTTTCCTCAGCAGGGCAGGAGATGCTCTACACCTCTCTAGTTCTACTTCCACTTTAAATTCCCAGAGGATGGAAATGAATTTGGTGTTTGGGTACAATACAAGGGATGGAAGGGTAGGCGATCAGTTCTCTCGGTAGCAGTAGGACACTTCTGTATCTGTGGTCCTCTGTGCCTATTAGCAAGCTAGAAGAAGTTAGGTCACAGGAAAGCCTCAGCTTTTGTTTGACTGTCTTCTGCTTCAAGAGATTCCCCATATATTCTAGGATTTTGCTTGTGAAAGCACAGACACCATGCCAGGGAAGGAAATATCTAATGGAACAGCTCCTGCTTTCTTCTGTTGATGATTGCACAGTGTAAGCCCCTTGATAATTAGGCTATCTTACTCTGAATCAGTTATTTTCAGGTGCAGCTGCACTGGCTGCCTGTGATTACCAAGGCCATTTTGCATAGCTAGCACTTGATAAAGTAGTGTTCAATTTTTACTTCAACCGTGAACTTCCGAGGGACCACAGAAAACAAAAGGAGAGGAGGGAAAGACAGGAAGTAGAGAGAAAGAGGAGGGAGAAAAGAAAGAAAGAAAAAGATTAAGACCCTCATTCTTGAGTAGCTCATGGACCATGTTGGTAGTACGGAGAAGTACAGAGTTAACAGCAAGATCACACATTACATTACAAAGCCTTGTCCCAACGCCAATATCTATACTGACTTCTATGATTATTGTGTCACATAGAAACCTCATTCAAAAGATGCCCTACTTTGTCTTTTCAACTCCCTGCTCTCTCTTTCCACCTCCATCTGGCAGCTCAGAAAGAGATTCAGTTCTTTTCTCCTTGTCATTTGCTGTAGGTCATAGACTTTGTGTAGTAACACTAATGAGTGACATCTGTGTTTCAATGTTTGTCTGTTTTCTTTGTCCTCCAGCATTAAAGTTAGAAATGTACTAAATGATACGCAAATGACATTTGCTCTCCCACCAACACGTAAAGAGGCCAAAAGTATATGTATACAGGCTAATGAGAAAAAGTGTTCACCACCAATGACCCTGCATTATGTTTCACTGCCATCATGTTCTAAAATCACACCGAATACCTCCTGGATCAGGTAAATTTTGTCTTTCTGTACTTTTTATTTATTTATTCAAGTGCAGTTGCACTGAGCCAATATGAGCCTTCTTCCTTGGACAGATGCAGGTGATGCAAATTTGGAAGACTGCTGTAGCCTGTTGTGGAGGATTAATTTACACCCATGAACTGGTTTAACAGATAATTTAACTTGGTAACTGCAAGATGGATTCTGTGTTTGCAGGATTTTGTGAACTTCTTCCTGCTCACGCCAGGTCTCCTATATAGAAGTCAAAAATAGTCTCTTCAGACTAAAACTGAATCCAAAATATGGGTAGCATGCATAAATTAACTCCAGTTAAGTTTGATTTCTTGATATCTGCAAAACAGTATAAAGTTTCAGTGAAATAAAGTGAAAATAATCACCCCTGCAGTGATATGTGCAGACTATGACTGGGTTCTCTAAAGCCAAAAGAGCCCTTTTCAAGCCTGTGCTGTGTTCTGTGAGAGACTCACAGATCTGGTGAAAGACTTACAGGGTGGTTTTTAAGATATTTTTGGCACAGCTTTCCACCTGTCCCTCTGTCTTCACGGTTTTTACCCGCTTTCAGGTTCTTAATCTGATATCTTGTCATCAAGTGTGGATTTGAGGTAATGAGTTGGGCTGGCAGCTGCAGCAGCTGAGCAGCTGGGATGCATGCCCTCATCTCCAGGTGAGAGGCAGCTCAGGCAGCTGGAAATTAATAATACCTTAAATCACTCCAACTGTGTTCAGCAGAGATTGTGAGCTAGAGCCCTCAGACACAAGCACAGTTGTGTATGCTGAGACAGATGGTCTGAACACTGCCAAGAATGTTTCCTGTGAGGTGCCTGGCACGATCTGGTTGTCTTGAAGAAGGCAAGAATTAAGCATGGGGCAGTGAAATACCATGATGCTCTTTCTTCAAGAATATTAAGTCATGGTCTAGTTCTTTGACTACATGAATAGGAAACAAGGTGAAGAGTCCCTGCAAAGGAGTATATGTATATATGCAATCAAGTCACTTGGCTTTGAGGTAGCAAAAGTATTTACCATTAATTTATGAGGAAAGAGTGGAGGTACACTGTATAGCTTGAATTATCTTGTCCTGCAGTTTGATTTTATCGTATGCTACCCAAGCAAAAGGCACATGAGTAGTTTATTCGTAGCTGAAGCCTTAATGCGGGACTTGTCTGTGGGAACACAGTAGTATTAACTTCCCTTTCTTCACATCTTTTTTTTTTTTTTTTTCAGTGGTGGTCGCAAAATTACTACAACTGGTAGAAATTTTAATGTGGTGGACAGTGTGATTATTTCAGATGACCAGAGATCAAACCTCACAGTAAGTGTAAATCTCCTTTATAATACCAAATTGAAGTCTCTTGATGGATCAGATTTTGTTCCTAAGGTCTGTGAAGATCTCAGTAATTTCCAAACACTTGGAGGCACATGTCAGTCATCCTACTGAAATAAATATGACCACTTGTAGGATTACAGTTGCACAAATTCTTAGTACGGATACACATAAGCTACTCTCCGCTTAATTCCATGAGCTTTTTTTTTGGGTCTGGAGAGTTATTCCAAATCTGTCCTTTTTGAGTTGCCCCAGTCTCCACGTGTGGGTCTGTTGGAAGAGAGTGTGCTATACTTCTCTCTAGCTCTGTTCTGAGAACCCAGATGGTGCCACTGCCTTAACAAGGGGCAGCAGACTGGAGCTGATGTGGAGATGAAACCTCTTCTCCAAGTACATAAGGAGGTAGGCATCTTGTTGACCCCTGCAGTGTGGGGACCAGAACACAGCAGCATCACCCAGTGGAGTAAACAATGACCCAATGCTACAATGACTGTAGCAACCCCACTCTTACTGGAGTTAAGTCAGAAAGAGCGAGTGCCCAGGCCTGCTGGAGAGCTTGTCTTACTCTTGTCACCTGCACTGAGGGGAAGGAAGGAGAAATGGCTGTCACAATTCCTATCTCACTCACTGCGGGAAATAGTTACCTTAGCACTGTGCAATCAGCCTTAAAGCAGTGTGCAGAGTGTGTATAAATGTGTTTGAAGGTAGACACGGGCTCAACACAGAAGTTTTCTTGGGTGGTCCTCATGCAGCCCTGGTTGCAGAGAAAAGGTTTAGCAGGTATCTATGTGAAGTCAGGAAGACATTAAAATGAGCGTTGAGTGCCTCTGTTTGTAAGTAATTGTACCCATTGTTGCATATTTAATGACTGTTACAACTTTGCGATTGCATTTCTAGGTCTCTAGGTGTCCTGGCAATGCATCTGAATATCATTACTTAACGCCAAGCCTGAGCCATGCAACAGAGGGTAAAGTTGTTGATATGATGTTAAAAGTGGATACCACCTTTATACCATGTGTCAAACTACACTATCACCCTGACCCAGTGTTCATTAACTATCAGCTGCACACTGAGCTAGATCCTGATCTGGAATTAAAAATATATGTAAGTTTGAAAGGATTAAACTACAATTCCATATTTTAAGTAGTGTTTGGGGATAATTTTTTTCTTGCTGTATTTAGTGACTGTTTATTCATTTTTTTTCTCTCTAGAAAGAAAATGATAACTTGAATATTTCAAAAACTGAGGTAGAGGTTTACCTGTCATATATAAGTGGTGCACAGACCAAAAAAATATGGTTCAGTGTCCAAAATATTACCAAAAAGCCAGACCGTAGCACCATACTGTGCAAATTCAAAAGGGAAGGAACAGACAAGATTGACTTTTCCACAGTGAAAGTTTTTGTAAGTAGAATTCCATTTTGTTGCAATTCAACAGTGTTTGAATGTTTATGTAAATGAAGTAAAATGTATCATTAATGCTCTCATCATGAATGTTCTTTATCGAGGGAGGAACTGGATGTATTTTCCTCTCTCTTGATATTAGGTAGTACAGTTTTCTTCCTCCTATCTAAGCATGCCTGCCTAGCTTAGGTACCACTGTAAGTACAGAGTTCATTTTCTGGTTACTGCGGTAGTGTCAGAGGTAGGCTCTGTTTGCAGCACAGACGTCATCAGAACAGCACCCCTGTCTCCAGGAGAATCCATCATCTTAGATCTTTAAGAAACCTGCTTCTGCAATGTGGCCATGAGCAAAAGGACTGTGTCCTCCCAGTCACTTTTTCCTACTAAAGTATACAAGGATCTGTCTCAGGGATCACCCCTGAGACAGAAAAGAAGGCATTTCTGGATGAAGGGGGTGAAATTCAATGTACACTGGGAAAGCTAAAATGCTTTGAGCATATGGCACAAAGCCAAGCCCAAATATAAGAACATTAGCATGGATGTCAAAGCTAAATTGCAGCTTAAGATATTTGTTCCATGAATAAGATGAAGATAAGATTTTTTTTTAAATGCAATCATCACCATTTATGAGGGAGAAAAATTATGCCAGACTCTTATTGCAGTGTGTGGTGGTATAAAACTGAAATAACTCGATTGACTTCAAGGCATATGGCTCATAGTAAAGATTAAAAAAGCTATTCTTGATTTTGTATCACTGTTAACTGATCCCCCATCTGTGGATCCTGCCGTCTGAGCCAGTTATGGCATGGAAAAGCCTTTCTGAGTTTGGTGTTGCATTTAAATATTAATGTCGCCTTGCAATATCACATGTTCATCCTGCAAATTTCATAGGAGTGACTGTCATAGAAAGGTCACTACTTCACTAAGGCAAATCAAATGCAGTAGTTATCATGTAACGTTTCACTTTCAGTACCTTAAAAATTATTTTTTCCGACATCAAGAAAAATTTAGAAGTAATAAATCATCACTTTTTTTTAATATTATAAATAGATCATCATAAGAGAAGTAGGGACACTGAAGAAAGGATAAGATGCGTATAAAAGATAAGTTTGGCTCAAGAATAAATGTATGTATTGCCTTAGTTTTCTGGAAGAAAAAGGATATTGAGTGTGAGTTCAATGACAGAATGATCAGTCTGAATGGAGTTGTCAGAGAAAAAAGTGCCATTCTTGTGACAGAAGCAAGATTCAGATAGATCAAGGCACTGAAGACAGCAGGAACAGGATCATTCCTATCACAGCACTGAGGAAGAACTGACACATGATATTGTAGGCTAAGTAGGAAAGACTTTAAATAAAACTGCAGTCAGGAGACATACTGTATGACTGGAGAGCAGCAAATATAAAACCAGTATTTTAAATTTAAAAAAATCCACCAAAATCTGGATAAATGCAGGCTTGCTGATTTAATCCTAGCTCTGTGTAAGACTTCGTAATGTATTTTGATTGAGAGACTTGTGAAAGACCTGGAGGTAAGTGGAAAATAGGATAACTGTCAGCTTCTTTTTAATGAAAACTGATCATGCTAGATATCTATTTTGTAACATGAGTGATTTCTTCAGCAACAAAAAAGAGGTAAATCACATGTACCTGGAAGTCACTCAGTAAACTACTTGACATGGTGATTATGAAGATGGTAGGTGTTAGGAAAACCAGATGCTGTATATAGGGAGCTGACTCTGGGCAGTGTTGATGCTCATACATATGTTATTTAATATCACTAACGACTTGAAAACAAAAATAAGACATGCACAAATAACATTTGCTGATGACATAAAGCTCAGAGGCATTACCAGTCCAGAGGAGGTTTTATAATGTCATGCGGAAAAATGAAGTTAATTTAGAAATAGAAATTGGATTAATTCAGGGGTATCTTATTTAGTCTGTGATTCATAAGGAAGATAAAAGATAAAGAAAGAAGTGGGGCCACTGGATAGGAAGGTTATGGTTAAGATGAAAGATAATTAAATATGAGCAAAAAATTAATTCTTTGTCTCAGTTTTCAATAAACAAAGATGAGTAACAGAAACTTCTGCTTTAGCAATTCTTCAGTTGGACATGAGTGGAGAAAAGCAGGTGTATTAGTCACAGGATGGTTAATATATTTATCCACCAATGCATTTCAGCCTTGGAAAAGGCAAATGGAATCCTAGGAAGACTCAGACCAAAGAGCTTTGTATAGGAACTGTGAAAACATGTGAACATCAGGGGAAAAGTAGCATTTGCTGAAGGAAATAGATCTGCTTTGTCTTCTGTTCTTTGTAGCCCCAGAAGTATGAAGGCTGTGTCCTTCCAGCCCTGTGGGGTTTTTTTGCTTTCTTGTGTCTGTGTAGCTGCGATGTGACTATCCAGTTGGCAGGCTGCAGCTGCCCTGGCTGCTCACCTCCTGTGACAAGCCAGTGATTGCAATCACCAGATCTCTGCCTTCCCTGTTGTAACCCAAAATAATTTCAACTCAACCCTCCTTTTCAATTATCTCAAGCTCATTTCTATCCTTGGCACTTGGTGGTATTCTTTTTATGTGTCAAAGCATATTTTTATGTCTAGTCTGTTTATGGTCTTAGCTACCCTTTATTTATGTGCTTTCACAGTCCTCTTTGAGATTCTCCTTTGTGAAATTTCTTCTGCCATAATTATCAGTGGTGAATGCCTCAGTTTGGCATCTGGCAGAGTTCAGCACTTTCATGTGTTCCCAAGAATTAATGCCTCTCCTGCCTTTGACAAGCCCACTGGCTGTTGGGGGATGTTGTACATGTATTGTATGCTGCATTTTTCTTTTAAGGACCTTCAGGAACGCTATGTGTCTTACAGAAAGAGATTGAAACTTCTGCAAAGGAATAGAGAAGAGGGCTGTGGGCCAGGTGCCTTATGAAAAAAATTTACTTCCCTCATTCTTAGCATGAGTCTTACCTTACTTTTCTGCTCAGCAGAAAAACACTGTGAGTGCAAAGGAATGTTTTTAACTATTAACACATGCCGTCCTTGCTTCAAAATGCCGGAATGTTTAGCAGCGATTTTGAAGTGCATGAGCCACTTGGCCAGCTGGAGGCCAGTTCTTGCCTTTTGGGGGCTCTAGTTTGCAACAAGAGCATGACAAAATTTGGTGCTGCATAAGGACCCCCAGATTTTTATCATCACTCTGTTATCCTGCTTAAACATCAACTACAGTAAAAGTTAATTTTGTGTTGGTTCACATATGTTTTCCTGAATTGCTGCTGTCTTCCCAATAATCCACCATGGTCCTTATGTGCCTTAAATATTTTTTTAAATACATTTTTTAAAAATTAAATGTCATTTTAAGCACTGTCCTCTATTAATACAGCCATTACTTTTCTTCAGGTCAAATTAGGAAATTTTGAGCATGAAGTCAAACCAACATCATCATACATATATTTATATGTTCTTATTTTGCTGCCTATTGTAGTGGGTGTCATTATAGGTAAGTGCAATTACGTATTTTCAGGTTTTGATTTGCTGAAGGGTATAATCATGACACAAACACATATACATACTCACACATGTCTGGACCTGTCACAAACATTCTAGTGGTTTTACCCAGTTCCCAATAAGAGTGGACAAAGTCAACTCTGTTCTGGTTGTGAAGTCCATCTTGTCGGACTGCAGCACATTACAGGACAGTAGTTCTGTTGTTCTGCTGGGATTGCTCACTATCCCTGTGTCACAACTTAGTCTCTTCCAGCTGTCAGAGCGGGGCTACCCTCCTGTCACTAGGGCAGATGTTCCCTAACAAACTGTTTATCCTCAGGCAGCGTTTGTGGTGTTTCTGCTCAGTCTCATTTAGGTCATTACTAGACCAGGCAGGTAAATAGATCCTGGTTTTGGTGTTCCCTTTTCTTTGATATATTTTTTCCTGATTATATATTTGATAAGTTTCCATTTATTTTAATAAGATTAAGTGTTTGTTCTTTTGGTTGGTGAATTTTTTTTTAAAGTTCTTTTTTAAAAGGAACCATATCTCTTGCTTGTAAGCTCTCAAAATAATCGTTAGAGAAGTTAACAGTTTAGAAGTGGATTTCATGGTCAAAACTACTTTTTTTCCTATTTAATCAGTGCTACCTTAAGTAGGTTGCTATTAGTAGAAATGGTTGTTAGATTCTTTGTCTCACTGTGCAGGCTCTATATAGCAGAGTGCATTGTACTTTCAAATAAAGTTGAATTGACAATTCAAAGACCTTGTTAAATGGAATAATTTTTACTAAACATTGGGGCATAGATCCAGATAACTGGGGCTCATGGGTACTACCTCACTGACAATAGTAAAACACTAATCCTCCCGGAGAGTGCAAGTGTACATTAATCTTTCCGTTTCTTGAAATCATGCCTTGTATGGGGGGTTTTTGTTCTGCATTTTCTGTACTCATAATCTTTTTTTTTCTTCCTTTTTAGCGGCATTCATAGTTACTAGATACAAATCCAAAGAGTTAACTCGTAAACAGAGTCAGCAACTGGAACTGCTGGAATATGAGATTCGTAAGGAAATACGCGAGGGTAGGTCTAAAGAGCTTTACAGAGCTTAAGTACAGCACAATTTCTGAACTGAACCTGTCAAGAAGCTCACATTATATAAACATTTTCATTTTGTAGCTGTTAGAGTATTTTTATGTTGGGTCAGTGTTCCTCTTTAATATTGTGTGCACTGCAGTAGCAGATAGCACTGAGCTAATAGGATTGCATGTAGTACTTCCTTCTACAAAAATGGGGGAAAAATGGATTGCTGCTTTCTGCTCATAAAAGCTTCAGCTATAAAAACAACCCCTCTACCCTGAAAACTGTTTTATAAGGAACATCTACTGGGGCCAAGTTATATTTATGAAGATGATTTTGTGTCAACTAAACTAACTCTCTGGGTGGGGCTGGGGGTGCTTTTTCAGGGTTTGCTGAACTGCAGATGGATGAATTAGACGTGGTGGATAGTTTTGGAACCGTCCCCTTCCTTGACTACAAACACTTTGCTCTTAGAACTTTCTTTCCAGAGGTAAATGTTTACAAGTCTTTCAGTTGTCAGCCCTGACTAATATTAAAAAGTCTAGGAAGCTCAGGATCAAATAACTAAAGAAAATACTACACAGTACTTGTACATTGTTTTCACAAGAAACTTTTCTTAAAAATTACCAAGTAACACTTAAGGCTGTACATCTCTATATTTAAGCAAGCCTTTATGCTGTAGATAAAGCAACATTCTTGAATTTTCAAGGGTTGTGTGTATATCCATTTCTTTTTGTCCAGCCTCACTCAGCTGCTTGCCTTTCAGGCCATCCTAACTAAGCTATAATTTATCCATTGCTTTTTTCGCTCCCATGGTTTCACTTCCCATGCTATAGCTAATTAGACTAACAGTCAGGCTAGCTAACATGCTAGCTAACATCATGACCCTTCCTAATTAGACTGATGAAGAAATGGTGCTGACTTTCTACACCAAAGTGCTGACAGAAATGATAAGGTGTTGATTCAAAGGAGGTCAAATGCTTAAACATTCCATAAGTACTTGTGTTGTCCAGTTTAGAGGTGGATATTTTCAGTGTTCATTGGAGCAGTTTGTGCTACTGTGTCAGAGGACCAAATGCTTTCTTTTGAATGTTTTGTTTCTTACTACCTTTTTTTTTTTTTTGCATGTGTGGCCCTTTACGATGCTAACAAATACCTTTGCCACAACTTTCAAAATCATACCATTATGTTAACCAGTGCTTACCAGCATTTACCCAATTGACAGAAGCTGTGATCTCAGCTGGTGATTTTCTGTATAACTGACACCAGTGAGTAGAAACCCGTGCATAGTTTAGGGCCTAACTTACGTATGTGAATTGTCTACTATTCTTCATGTGTTACTCATCACTGCTGTGGCCAAGTCCTGCAGTCTTGTCTGCACACTGCTTCACTTTATGGTCATTTGTGATCCAAGTAAAAGCTCATTGTGATAAAATTAAGCATATGTGATAGTGCAGAATCAGGGCCTTTGTTTTTTGTACAATACCAAATACCAGATACTAATATTTAGCTACTACATATGCAAAATCCTGGTATACTTTGAGTCCAGTTCTCACACCAAAGGACACTATGAATATCCCTTCTGGCACTACTGTGATGCCTCCAGTCTAATTTATAAGGGTTCACCAGGTGGTTTGAAGGAAGTAGACTAAGTCAATATTACTTTCTGCATCTCCTTCCTTTCCTTTCTGTTTTGTTGCCAGACATACTAAGATTAAAATAGTATTTTATTTTTTAAGAATATATCTTTTCCTAGTGGTAGTCCCCTATCAAGACAGTAATAATCTGTAGTAGCTGCCTGAGTGGAAATGCTGTACTTTATGCAAATAAAAAGTAAAGAAAAATAGGCACAAAGTCTGCCACTCTGCAACATTCTGTAAAGTCAGAATGGGAAGGACTTCTGTTTTGCCTTGACAATAACACTGCACATCCTGAAAATTATTCCAATTGGATTTTGTCTCAATTTGGAATACTGATACCGCAAAGGTACACTTGCTGCTATTAGCTCGCTACAAATATGTGGTATCAGTCAAGTTATTTAAGGTATTGTGTACCAATTTTCTCTGCTAAGTACTTATTGTTTACATTGCAAGAGTGTCCAAACATGCCTCCTGCTGTATGAATGTGCTAGGGAAGCAGTGTTCCACTAAACAAACATTAGAGATGAGCAGAAAGACCAATGGTGTAGAGATTGCGACTCAGTGTCAGAAGGGTTGACAGAAGGGTCAAAGTGAAAAACCAACACTTCCTTCACTAACCTCATGTGTTTGAATCATGTCTCTGTTGTACTCTTTCTGCCTTACAGTGTGTTTAATGAGCTTTGTCACATTGAACCTAAGCTGTTTAAACATGGAGATTGAAGCTGTTCACTGAGCATCTTCTGTAGTCAATGCAGAGATGGACAGCTCAAGAAAGTAATTAATCCCATTTGCCTGAGACATATCTGTCAGGATGGGACAAGTTTAAGTTTAAAGAGGGAGTCAGATACCTACAATTAAGAGTGATGGAGCCCATTTTCGTTTTGAGAGTCTTGGTTCCCACTGCTTCAATTTTATATATTTAATCTGGCTTAATAGCTTTTAGGTTTTTGCTTAATGTTTATAAGTGTTAAGTGGATATTATATGTATTCTTAAAATGCTCTTGATGTTCAGCCTGATTCTTGCTTTACTTGTTAAATTTGTATTATTATTTCTGTTTTCCATCAATTTCACACATAGTTTGGTTTAACGCTCTGATACTTGTTCCCTGTTCGCAAGCATTTTTAATCTTTAATATGGTTCTGGTTTTTTTGCACTCTGTGTGTGTGTTTTATTGGTAGTTGGTGTAAATATTGCTGAAGAAGTTGTGGGAAAATGGGAATAGTGGAGGAAGAAGAATATGGTAGGGAAGAAAATAACAGAAAGAATGAGGAAAGGGAGGGATAAAAAATCAGATACATAGATGAAAAATTAGGTGTAAGATGGCAATATGCAGTCACAGCCCAGAAAGTCAGTCGTACCCTGAGCTGTGTCAAAAAGAAGTACGGCCGGTGGTAGAGGGAGGTGATTCTCCCTCTCTGGCCCTGTGAGACCCCACCAGGAGTACTGTGTCTGACTGTGGGCTCCCCAGCACAAGAAAGACATGGACCTGTTAGAGCGGGTCCAGAGGACTGTCATGAAAATGGTCAGAAGGTTGGGGCACCTCTCCTGTGAAGAAAGTCTGAGCAAGTTGGGGTTGTTCCACCTTTAGAAAGGAAGGCTCCAGGGAAACCTTGTTGCAGCCTTTCAATAAAAAGGAGGCTGATAAGAAAGATGGAAACAGACTTTTTACCAGAGCCTCTCGTGACAGGATAAGGGGAAGTGGTATTAAACTGGAAGAGGATAAATTTAAATTGGACAGAAGGAAGAAATTTTTTATGATGAGGGTGATAAGACACTGGAGCTGGTTGCCCAGAGCAGCCGTAGATGCACCATCCCTTGAAGTGTTTAAGGCCAGGTTGGATGGGGATTTAAGCAACCTGGTCCAGTGGAAAGTGGTCCTGCCCATGGTAGTGGATTGGAACTAGATGATCATTTAGGTCCCTTCTAACGCAAACCATTCTATGATTCTAAAGGAAACTAGAGGCTGCCAGCATCACAGATAAAGCAGGTGNCCAGAGCCTCTCGTGACAGGATAAGGGGAAGTGGTATTAAACTGGAAGAGGATAAATTTAAATTGGACAGAAGGAAGAAATTTTTTATGATGAGGGTGATAAGACACTGGAGCTGGTTGCCCAGAGCAGCCGTAGATGCACCATCCCTTGAAGTGTTTAAGGCCAGGTTGGATGGGGATTTAAGCAACCTGGTCCAGTGGAAAGTGGTCCTGCCCATGGTAGTGGATTGGAACTAGATGATCATTTAGGTCCCTTCTAACGCAAACCATTCTATGATTCTAAAGGAAACTAGAGGCTGCCAGCATCACAGATAAAGCAGGTGACAGTAATTGTTACTAGTGTAAATTTGGTGTTCAAGAGGCATTGACAAGGTATTTGAGAACTTGAGGCTTCCCTTTGTATGAGAGCTTTTGCTAGTACTGGATGTGTGGAGGCACCTGTGCCTCTATGGAGACTGACAGCATGGACCTCCTGGAGAGTTCATTAGTGAACATTCATAAAGTGCCTTGAAATGAATGGAGGCAGATGAGCTCAAGTGTCACTGTTATGGAAACCATGTATACCGAAGGCTGTCGTTGCCATCCAAGAAAGATGCAGCTTGCAGCACCCCTTGCACACCACCACATTTGAGAATGAGGGTAATAAACAGTTCTTCCTGCGGAGCATTAGTTGACTGCTGTGCTAGTGCAGCTCAGCAGCATCAGTAACACACTCAGGAACACCGAAGTCAATAGTCGGTCATCTCTGAGAGTTCACTTTTCAGTGAACTCTGGCAGCACCTTTGCAGAAGTTACTGTGTAGAGTTTTTATACTGTCTCTGCTTTAGAATCCGGCATTTCCGTTGTTTTATTTCAAATAGTATCAGGAACATGCTTGGCATGTTTAACGTACATGTGTTAGAAACTTTTGGTATACTTAAGAATGATAAATATCCCCTTATATTTTAGTCAGGAGGCTTTGCATCCATCTTCAGTGAAGAAATGCCACAGGTAAGTCGATCTAGTGCGATATGCCTTAATTAATAATATTTTTGTTTTCAAGAGTGATTGTATCCCTTCTCCCAGTGTTGTCCTAGAACACATCAGCTTGCATTTTCAATATAGTCCCTACCCTCCATGAAGAGGGTTATGTGGATTTATATATACAAAAGAATTTGAAATGTAAGATACTGTGACCCAATGTATTTTATGGCTTACTTAAACAAAATAAAGAGAATCTAGTAACAGGAAATAACAGGCAAATGTAATTGTTGGTACTATTGGCATTAGTTTGTATATATGGCAGTAAATATATGCTCTATATATGTGTACTCTGTGTTGTACACAAACACAAATGCATTTTCAGTAAACTCCTGAGACCTATGAAATAAATGCAAAATTCCCACTGATTTGAATGAGACCAGGATCTTATTCCATGTGTTTCTTGCCGTTTTTCTGAGCATTAAGAATCCATCATAGCAAATCTACAGTTTGCTTATTTTTGTTTAACTATTCCAGAGCAGAGACCAAACGAGCAAGGATGAAAGCTTCAACATGTTGCATGCTTTAATTTGTAACAAGAACTTTCTTGTTACTCTCATTCACACCCTTGAAAAGCAGAAAAATTTCTCTGTGAAAGACAGGTATAGTATGATTATGCTTATCATCTTCAAGACAAAGAATTAGCAGGAAAAAACAACATGGATTGTAGCACACAAATGTAATTTCTACTACTTGCAAAACAAGCTTGCAGTACTACAAAGCATTTTTCCTTCTCCATCTGCATGCACTAAGGAAGAAAAAACATTGCCATTGAAACAAGCTATTAAAGAGAAATTGAAATGTTAGTACCTGTAAAAAAAGAAGCAAAAGAGCAGGAAATATCACTTCAAAACTGTAAACACTTTCTGCAGTTAGATCAACAGTTCTACAGTTTAGAAATGTTCTGTCACTGAAGCAGGTGTTGTTCTGCAGAATTAACTTTAGAGGCACAAATTCTGGGTTTAAAAAATAATCACAAGACTTGCATTTCTTATATTTTTGTAGAGAACAGTGGACAATTTCCTGTGCCTGAGGAGGGAAAACTTAGGAGATGAACTGCACTAAAGTGTGTTTCATTTATTAAATATGACTGGAAAGAGATATTCCAAAAATACAGCTTTTTATTTTTTATTCTTTTATTTTTTTAACAGGTGCTTGTTTGCATCCTTCTTGACAATTGCACTACAAACTAAACTAGTTTATCTGACCCATATTTTGGAAGTGTTGACAAGGGACTTGATGGAGCAATCAAGCAATGTACAGCCTAAGCTCCTGCTCAGACGAACCGAATCTGTGGTAGAAAAATTGCTGACAAACTGGATGTCTGTTTGCCTTTCTGGTTTTCTTCGGGTAGGTGTACATCTTTTCACTACTTAAGATATGCAAAGAATTTATTTAATTGTTTTTTTTTTCCATAGGAACTGTTTGAGGGATCAATTTAAAGCATTTAATCTAACATTTAACATTATTGGTGTACACACTTCTAGTTTTAGGTGACTTAGCTGATTGTTGTCAGTAGGATGCAGGAAAAGAGTGCATCTCCAAGCAATGATCATGTCATTTATTTGGCCAAGATTTGGTTAATTTTGTAATTCTAGCATATCCTTTTTTCATGTCAGACATTATTTCAGCCCAGTGAGATGCATTGTTTTCATACTAAAAGACTGACACACTTGTTTAAATGTGCCTTTTTATGCAAGTTATTGGAAAGCTACCATGTAAAGGAGATTTAAGGAATCCTTCGGAAAACTAAACTTCTTTCCAAACTTTTCAAAGTCCAAACAGTATTGCAGATTTCAGCAACGAAATTACTTCAAAAGGAAACAAAATAAGCTTTTTGTTTCATTTTACTGTTTGTGTATTCAAGTCCACTTGGTAGCGCTTTGTTTGTGGTTTCGGCGCGTGGTTACACTTCCTGTCTCTCTTATCAATGTGACGATATTGCACTGATGGTATCACTCTCATCAGTCCTTGCATTCATACAGCAGCAGAATTGTTTGAGGCTCAGCAGCTCACATCGGATTCCTGAAACCCCGGGAGAGTGCCAAGGAACTGTCAGAGATATGTTCCCAATACACCAGTCATCTTTGAGAGCTCTGCTAGTGAGGTGCCTTAGCCAGGCTGCAGGAATAGTGTCAGGTGGAAACAAAGATACATGCTTCCTTTCTTGGGTGCTGTCCTGAAGACTGGGGTTTAGGCAGAAGAGGAAAGGCCCAGTTTCATTTCTTTTGTTGATACACCAGTGTATGTCCCACTATCTTGGTCCCAAGGCTTTTTTTCAGGGACCACCAGGGGAGATACCAATTCAAAAGGAATTTTAATTATTATCTTGTTTTCTCACAGGACAGAAAATGGAATAAATAGCTCAAGTATGCATGTGAACACATGCATGTCTCACCTCCCACCCACTCTTTGGTGGAACTAGGAAGTGTCTTCCAGGTGCAGTAGGAGCAGCTTGTCTGTAGTGTGCTTGTGCACAGCAAGGGATGGTGAGCTATCTTGCCACACGTTCCAGCTGTCCCTTGCTATTTGCACGAGACTTTCACACTGAAAAGCAAAGGATGGAGGTTAAACAAATAACTGGATAAATCTGCTCAGAGGTCTTTTTTTTCTAATTGCAAGGTAACAAGTTAGTTAAAAGGAAATAACACTATTTGTTACACTTGGTTTCTTTGTAGTTATTAATGCTCATTTAATGATTACAAAAATAAACATGTTTCTTGCCTTCTTTTCGTATCCTAGGAAACAATTGGTGAACCTTTCTATTTGCTAGTGACAACCCTCAATCAGAGGATAAACAAAGGACCTGTTGATGCAATAACTTGCAAAGCCCTGTACACCCTGAACGAAGACTGGCTGCTGTGGCAAGTGTCTGAATTCAAAACAGTGGTATGTTTGCCAGCTTGTGTTCCCTCCAAACACAGACAACTATAATGTTTTCTCTCTTTCTAGGAAGCTGAATTAAGGCTCTTAGAAACTAAGGTGATGGTTAAGTACCGAGATAGTAAAATTATTATGGCTGACAGTTTCAAAACACTATAGAGTTTAACTAGCTGGTATTTCACCAAGATATATATTTCACAAATATCTCTCCTCACTTCACAACATGCATTAATCACCAAACATTAGGTTTAATGAAGTCTTAGGGTGTTAAAAAATCCTTCTTATTTTAAAGTGTACTACAAAAATATAAACATGCTTAGAATTTAAACTAAATTACGCTTTACCAATGAATGAAAGAATGGAATGCAGAGGTTTTATTTTTCTGTTGTGTTTACTTGTGGCTATTGTTCAGGCAGCAATAATTTGCTGTGGGTTTCCATGTTATTAGCACCAAATTAGCTTCAAATAAGCAAGGTTACAGCATGGTGGATTTTACTTAGCTATGTAGTTAAAAACAAGGTATCTGGGAAGTCTAGCTTAGTTTCTTAACTTTACCATAGTTTTTTTGCCTTTCTCAAAACAACTAAGAAATACTCTCTATTATACAGTTACACCCAGACTTCTTTGAAAACTGGAGTTCCCTTACTGATTGTCATTCTGACCCTGAGATGAGAAGGGATAGCAGGGTTATTTTACTCTGGGGCATGTAAAAATAGTGAATTTTGGAGCAGGTGGTCCAAAAAAGGTTTCCAAAATAACCAGAACAGTTTTTTGCTCCATAATTTCTGAGTGGTTTTGTGTCTGAGAACTTAAAAATGTGCATTTCCAGTCATTTGCATAGATTCCTTGCTTCTTAACTCCCGAGTTCCTGTCAGAGTTACTGTACTTAATTAAGAGTATGAAAGTGCAACTGAAGAGTGAGCTTCAGACCTTGGCAGAAGAAACTGCCAGGCAGCAACAGCAATGGCAGGGACACTGCAAGTGCTGGTGGCCTTGGAGGAGAATTCAGTCATTTTCAGAGCCTGTGTTCTGAATCTCAGGTAGTGCTGAAGCTTCTAGGTCTGCCCATCTGTTTTGCAGCAAGGACCTGAAGGTCCTAAGATGCTTTATACTAGAGCAGACTACATGATCCTGAAAATTCGGCTGGTCAGCAATCCATTGGATTTAGCTCACTGGGTCACATAAGAAACTCACTGAAATGGCAACATGTTGTTTTCTGCTGAAAGCTCTCAAACTGATAAAGTTATAGTCAAATCTTGCTCTTAAAAAGCTGTTGTTAGAAGCTTCATTTGAAGGTACTTGAAGCTAAGTTACCACATTTGGAAAGGAAGTTTGTGACTAAAAATTAAATGCATACACAATACGAGGTCTTTGGTTTCCTTGTTCGTGTGCTGCATTTTGGCATGCATTTGAGATCCAGAGTAAGTTTAAATATATTGCCATGTGTAGCCATAGAATACAAATCCCAGCAGTGATGCAGAGGAACAATTTTCAGGCAAGTTCAATATGCCTGTTACTAGTAGACTGCACAGGAGCATCTGGTCCTGTGGAATTGATTGACTTTCCTTATTTATAGCACAAATTCAAATTGAGAGCCCCTTAGGGGGATAGCTGACTCTGAAACTTCTGAACAACCTTAAATACTTTTCCTAGTGTAACTTCTGTGCCTGCAATCACTGATAAGGTCTTGTGGTCAGCCTATAGTGAAAAGGAGAGAGGGGAAGTGGTCTGAAGGACTTGCTGTCACTGGGGAAGGCTGTCTGCAGATGGATGAGGAAGTGAGAGCACACAGCCTTTCTCAAAGGTTTTCTGCCTTTGTACTTTGTATTTCTGCTTTTAAACAGGAGGTAATGATACTGTTATAGGGTTAATAAGTCAGCTTTCACAGTTAAAATGCAGCAGTTTGTTAGCTGAAAAGTGGCTGAATGTTCTCTTTAAAACCATCAGAGAGGATCCAGTGAAATTACAGAGATGAAGTCCAAGGACTGTAGTTCTTGCTGTACAGGGAAACAGTTTTGTTTGGCATTTTTATCTGAGATTTATGCTGGAAACTAAAACTGTGCTGTGAACAGACTTAGGTGGAATGGTGAGTCTTTCTGGGCTGGGAAAGCAAGCCAGCTGTGCACATTTTCTTTTGGAAGAATAACATTTAACAGGAGGCTAAAGAGGAAGTACTCAGCTTTTCTTCTCTCACTAACACAACTTCACATGCACTACAATGACATGCAGGACCTGTGAGCATACAGACAAGGAACCAAGTGTTTCCTCCTTACCGTGGACGAACATTTATAAAGGATTTCATTTTCTAAGTGGAATAAATTCTGATATGTTTTCAAAAGCATTTGCATGTTTTCTTACTGCAGTTACATTCTGAGTCTTACAGTTTTTTGTTGGCATTTTTTCCTCTTTACCCACTCCTGCAACAGCAGTACATTAAAACCTACCTGTCCAGAGCAAAGCATAAAAATACAACCAAAAAGCGTGTGATAGATACTGAAGCACAGCTGCAGACACTCAGTGTCCAGATTTTTTAAGCTGTGCAGGCACTTAAAGATGCAGGGATACATCTGTTAGGGAGTTCAATTCTCAAATCAGCGACAGGGCACAAACAAGGGTGTAGGCGCTGTGCATGAGAATCTCTCTGTTCAGGATTTGGAGTTCAGTTCCAAACCAATAAAAGCAGGATACAGACAGGCTCCTGAAAATCAGGGGGAGCTCCACAGGTCTTCTAAACACACCATTATGCAAATAAACTCTTTGGGCAGATGAAAGAGACAGAATCTAGGCATAGAGAAAGAAGGAAGGACAGGAGAGATTTTTTAAATTCAGGCCATTTGTAACCAGGAAAAAAAAGAGAACTAAGAAACATGTTGGGTTTGAATTGTATTAGAGCTGTTCCTTGGTGGGGCCCCATGCCTTTTTTAAAAAAGCCACAGACCTTGGAACCACCCAGCCCCCTAGTGTTAGCCTTCTCTGCTAGCAAGGGTGAGATATTGAAGAGGTGGGCTGCTGAACCACGTACTCTAGTGAAGGAATTGACGGAAAGATGCTTCTAAAAGCATTGGTCAAGTATGAGCTGAGGAGCTGTGCTGTTTCATGCTGTGCTTCTATTTGAGTACTGAGAAATAAAACTGCCTTGGAAGAGACTTGGATGTGTCATGGAGCCTTTTCTCAGGCTGAGGAAGCAAGCCTGCTTTCCCACAGGCAGACAAGCAGCTGCACCCCTCAGCGGATAATTTACTCAATGACTGCTGAAGAAGTGCACTGCACAGCTGAGTGTTAGCATTTCACTGAAGTGTTTCATTTTGAATAGAGAAGCTACACAGTGCCAGCCTGGCATGGGAGAAGTGCTCGGTGGTATATCTTCTGTGCAAAACCAGGGGAGATTTCTTTGTGTGGTAGTCTTGGTGTTTCTGCATTCTTTTGAATAGTCACTGTTCGTTTAAAAAAAGGCATTTGGACTGTTGAATTGTTTGCTGAAATGTATTTGCAGTTTTAGATGGGAATAAATTATCTAATTCACCTGTTCAGCCAACAGCCTTTGATTAAAAGTGAAGTAAAACCCGTGGTGGAAGGTTCTTTAAAGTGTTCAACGTCTCTATGTATTAAAAGAAGGGTGTTAAAAGAAGTGGGAGGGCTGTAAAAGAGTAAAGCTGAGACAGGGAAACCAATTTCCTAACAAGACGTCATGGTTGTGGTATTATTAGTCACACTTTGTGAGAGATAAGGAAGATATTAAAAGCATGTGACATATGGGGATTTTTGTCAGCAGAAAAGGACACAACAGCCCTCACTAGAAAGTGAGCAGTGCAGTTGTTGGCTACAGGAAAGTCTTCTGGATCAGAGTCAGACTGAGTGCCATACACTGCAGCATCAACAACACAACCCTGCCTTTGTATAGTGTCCTTCTAGCCTGAATTTTAACTCCTGTAGCATTTTCTGTGCCAGTTAGTTGTCTGTTCTATAGCCTCTTCATGGGTAACTATTCTGGCTGCTGCAGAAGGGTCATGCAATCAATCTGATTTTTCCTGTTTATTGTATTTCATAGTCTGGGAGACAGGAGAGTAGTTTAAGGCACTTTTGTTGCGCTGTACATCATGGTGCTGATTCTACATAAATTGTCTAACTATTACCAATCAAAAGGGTTTTTTTGTTTTTTCAGTCTGTCTGATAAATGGAAATATGATATGTTCAGATGCTTAGCTGAATAGAGAACAGGGTAATGAATTAGAGCCCTTGAATATCCCAGATTATTGTTTTTTATTTCTTAGAAAACATTATATTATCACATTTCTTTATTAAACCACATCTCATTATCTCTGTGGTTATTAATAGCTTGAGTAAATAATTCATTGTTTGAAATTAATTTTCAAAAAAACTACAAATCTGAAAAGCCATCTGTAAAAACTGTGTTCAAATGTTGTTACTTCTGTCACTGCATGAGCGAAAGTATGTTTTTTACATTTGTTCCTGTCTTGTAGCTAGGTTCCAAGCTACTTCCTATACAAGCAGTTGCAGGTGCTTGCCACCTTCTCCTTAGGTAGCCTTTAACAATTCTTGCAACCCATGTTAAAGCTTTTCTGAAGAGCATTATGACTTTGTCTTGCTAATCACTAATTTCTAGTGCATGAAGTCCTGTGTCTAGATATTACTAGGTTGAACACGTCCTGTAATTTTCTCCGGAATCTTTCCCTGATTTAATTGTATTTTTTCTTTCCTTTGCAAAGTGAGAGATCTTAGAAAAGGGCCTGATGATAGTTTCTCGGGACTTCCATGTATCCTCCTGTGATTTTTCTTACATATTTTCTGACCATCATAACTGTGCAGTTGTTTCTATTTCTTTTTCTAGTTCTATATTTTGTGTCTAAATGCAGTGATTGTGACTGTCTGTTTCTGATTAATGGTTTCTAAAGCCAGGGATTGTGCTGTCAGCCAGACTGAATCTGATTTATGAAAACTTCAGCTGAAGAGGGATGACTTAATAATAATTGGCTTTCCTAGCTCCCCATCAATTGCTTCATCACTTGAGATTAACCTCTGCAGGAAATCATATCAGCAAAACCGCCTGGCTCTTGTGGTTTAGAGACTTTTATGCATTTAAATATTCCTTACCATCTGACCACTTCTTTGAGTTGTAAAGTGTTCTTATTATCCTAACATTGTGGACACTTTCACTTAGGGAGTCCATAAATGACTTGTATTCCACCTACATAAAGGATGACTGCTCTCTTTTTACAGTCCTGTCATCCTACAATGAGTTGAGCAGGGATGGGAGGACTCTCGCGTGCTAATGACTGAAGAGACTGCACATTCCTGTGCAGCCTGTGGGAGAGCATGTGCTGAAAAGAAAAGGCAGAAGAGAAACAGACAGTTTCTCTTGATAGTCTGAGAGGAATAGAAGATTAAGGAGAAGCAGGAACATGAATATTGCAGTGTAGGAATAATGTTAGGAGGAAAGGATCAACTAAAAGAATGAATACTTCCAAGCATGTAGAAGCCAAATCAACATCAGTTAAAGTGCGAGGAGCTACTCCAGCAAGAGCAGTTTGGAGACTAGAAGAGGCAAAGTGACTAAAATGAGTTTTCCAAGGACAAAATACAGTCAGTCCCTGTACACATTTTTATACTACAAGACCATGACCTCAGGGCAGTCAAAGTCAAGGACAGGACTGCTGTCTGTTCAGTTGGTCTGTGGATCTAACCAAGCATGACTCCCTCATTGCTGTGCCAATATATTTTTTACTAATTTTCTGCATGAAATCCCAACCTGAGGCATGGTGTCCAGTCTGCTTCTCCTTCTGCAGACACCATTCTCACATATCCTCCTCTGCCATTCCGTCTGTCCTTTCCGTGGACTCATTTTCCTCACAATTAAACATCTCGGTGTCCTAATTATGTTATTTTCTGTTACTTCAAGTTACATCCTAGTCTTTCTTAAATCCTGATCTTCATAGTTTTGCAACCCGGTTTTAATACTCCTGTTACTTCTGTAGAGATGGTAAAGTTAATTTATGTTGCCTTGGACTACTTTTTTTTCACTACCAGTGTGTTGTAATTTCCATTCTTGCTGGGTAATAGGCAGAAACTGCCATTCTACAACTATTAATAACTACCCATTTTTCTAAGAAGAGAGAAAAGTTGTCCCTGCAACAACCTGGACAGATGATCTTTCCTTCACATGACAGCAGAGAAAAAAAATGTTTTACTGGCTTCCTGTTTTAGTCATCATTTTTTTCACCAGGTCACACCTGCAGTGCTCTCATTTCAGTCACAAGATAAATATACCAGAAACATCCAACAGCCAGAATGGTTCAAGTATGTTTATTTTCCTATGCCACTTGTAGTCAAGTGCTGGCACCTAAAACACTTGTTTTATTTCTGTCCCAAGACATCTCCAGCAGAACATCTGTATCCATGCAGCTGAACAGTGATTTTGCTGCACAGAGCAGGCTGTGGAAATTTTTGCTATTATTGCTCGGCACTAGCAATTCTGTACTCATCCCTTTTCCCCTGCCTTCTAGCAGTTAATCTGCCTGACCCGATCAGAAATACGACCTGACAAAAACCAGTCCCTGAAGATGGTCACCCAGTCTCATTGGCACCTCCCTCTAGCCTGTCTCAGCTAGTGTGCAGCCTAGCAGATGAGTTGTGTCCCAGCTAAGAGTGGCTGTGAGCTAAAGGGCACAGGTGCTGTAACTGGACAGGTTGTGTGGGTGTTTGGCCTGAAGTAATAACTAACAGAATACAACACGCTTTTCTATGCAGATGTGCACCACTTTGAATTCTGCCTGCTGCAACATGCTTTCTCTTTCCACTGCTGCTCTGTGCTGTCTCTAGAGACATGGCTGTACGCAGACAGACACTGACACCTTCAAGGGAGGTGTATTTTTTTATGATATAAGGCACTCAGCATAATCTGCTGGTGTAAATATGCGTTTTAACACTGCTTCCTATCCACTCAAAATCAATCATACTTATCATGACTTACTCAGCAGCCTTATCGGATCTCCTGTCACTTACAGTTTTGCTGTTAAGGCATTCATTTTACATAGAAGATCTGGGTTTTTTAGTACATGCATTGTAATTTTTCCTTGCCTCCTGTCTTTTTTTTGGTAATTCATTGAAATACATTTGCACTAAAGGAGAAGTAAAAATACACTTTTGGAAATATATAGCTGTATATATATTTGATTTTTTTGAACACTAAGAATTCTAAATGCTTTACTGTGTAATTCCTTCAAATAATCTTTATTTGAAGTAGCTTTAATAATAAATATGATGAAAATCTCTCATATGCTGAAAATCTGTCAGGAGTTTTTAGGTTTCCCATGCCAGGTGTTCCCTGTAAGTCAGAATAACGTGTTTCTTTTCACAGACAGTGAACATTACCTTTGAAAAAGTCCCAGAAAATGAGAGTGGAGATGCCTGTCAGACTATCCAAGTTAATGTTCTGGACTGTGACACCATAGGCCAAGCCAAGGAGAAGAGCCTTCAGGCTTTCTTTAATAAGAATGGTTTTCTGTATGGTCTTCAGCTGGATGAAATTGGTCTTGGTAAGAGAATGTCATTGTGTTACATTTTCATGGAGTTCACTGATCTGTCTGTGCAGTTTTTTTTGTTAAGAATTTTTGCCTTTGATTTCTTTTAGAGTTCAAACAGAATGTAGCCTTTGTGAGGAATTTAAAGGCAAATGCTAGATCGTTTATGCTACCCATTAGAACACTGGAACTATGTCTGCTTCTGCAAGGACTTCAGCATTGCAGCTAACAAACATGTTTTTTTTAAACATGTAGAATTTCTATATTCCTTTTCTTTCTGGGTTAAGTAAGGTCCATCCACCTAAGTACAGCTGATAAATTTTGTGAGTGGATAAGGTAACACATCATGATTATCTAGTACTTTAGTGCCTTCCTACTATTCCTCCTACCTCTCTTCCATCCTTCCTACAGGCCTACATTGCCCTTGATCAGAAATGCCTTAAAATACAGCTTATTTATAATCAGATTAGGTTTATATAGTAGTTTGCATGTGGCTCACAAAGTTACCTACAGTACCTATAGATGTAAATAAGGTCATTTCAGCAAATGAGTCAAACCACCTTTCCTTGTTGGGTTTTCAAGAGCCCAAAGTCAGATAAGTCTGTAGCTGCCACCATACCACTTCCACATGCCCCAGTAGGAAATCTAACGAACTCAACATTGTTGGCATTTGTCACCTCCTGGACTTGCTCCTTAAAATGTTGCTGTTTCCTCATCTTCTCAGACTCTGTGTTGGCAAGTGTTCAAAATTTGCTTTCATATCTGATGTCTTTATCTACCACGAGTGCCTGACCACCCTTCACAAGTACTGTGTCAGTCTTGTACAGCTCATTTTAGTGATCTCTTAGAAGTGGCTTGTGGAACCTTTCTTCTAGTCCCAGTGTATCCATAACACCATGGCACATTTCTTCAGTGGAATAGCTCAATTAGGTGAAAGAACCTCCAAAAACTCTGCCTTTGGCAAAACAAAGTGAAGCACCAAAAGTTTGGAGTAGTGGAAGCCACACAGCCTGTCGCCTCAGAAAAGGAATCAGTGGTGTCAGAGTGGAAAACCACTTCCATGTGACCTGGCGCAAGGACAGAGAGAAACAGCTCAGTTGGGAGTCACTGGTCCAAAAATAGTTTGGTATTGTTTTTCTTACAAATATCTGTACAATGAGGGTGCCATTGGATTGTAATTGTTTTCTGTTGCTGTCATACTGCAGAACTTGTGACTGAGGAGCAGCAAAGAGAATTGTTAGATATTGATGGTTCCTCAGAGGTGATGGAGGATGGGATAAGGAAGCTAAATACCATTGGTCATTATGAGGTAAGCACATAAGCCATACCAATTACTTGAGAAGCAGTTTCTCCACAACTCTCAGTGTGCTCTGGACAGAAGGATGTCGATTGATGAAAATCTTGAAGAGATACCTGAACATCATCAACAGAAAGAAAGCATTGTGTGACATAAAATGTGTTTGCCAGTGAGTCATGTTTTCTGTTACTTTTCAGAGGTTTGCTTGTTGCAGGGCTGCTTGGTTCAAGCAGACCAGGTAAACTATTACTTCTGTTGAGCATTTCACTTAAAACAGCATCTGACTTCCAGCCATGAGCAATTGCCTTGAGTCTCTTTGAGTCTCTGCTGTTGTGTTTTTGTTGCTCCATGAGCAATTGTTTACCTCATCCCACTTCATATTTCGATTATCTGAACAGACAGTAGTGATACTTGTGAAATCTCATTGAGAGTCAGAATAAAAAGGGCTGATGAGTTTGCTCTCTCTTCTCTTGAGACCTCTTGTGTCAGCCCATTTCCCTTGTTCTCTCTATTTATGCTTCCATCTGCTGTTGCCACTTGTACCATGTTTTCTCTCTGCTTCCAGTTGCACCTGTAAACCAGTCATATGCAATGCTGCAGTAATCTGTCCATCATTGCAACAACACACAAGGCTGCAACTGGTGGCAGAGCCCCTCTGAGTGTAGCACAGTGCAGAAGTGTAGCAAGCGGAATTACCTCTCTAAGGAGTTCCCAGTGACTCCAGTCAAAATGGAGGGTAGGGAGACTGTGTACAATGTGCAGCAGATGATTGGCCACAGGTTGTACGGAAGTTCACATGTGATGCTTACAGATAGATTTGGAAAATGGAGGTTATCATGCTGAGCGCTCTTAAAGATCTTTCTTTATGCCTCATTGTTGAATTTGAGAGTCGTTGCTCTTAATGTGATCATAAATTTTTATTTATTTAGAAGTTTTGCTGCTGTAGGTCTGTGCCGTGCAACGCAGTATGGTGCTGAGGAAACTGAGCCAGCACAGAACATCTTGCTGTCTGCCTGAGCAAGTAGAGCATCATCCATAAGGAAACAAGGACTCCTAGCAGGAGTTTGTAGCCTGGGCAGAGCACAAGGCTGCTTAGATCTGAAGCAGACTCATTCAGAGTCATTTTACACATTTATGTAGGTATTATGTAGCTCTCCTTACCTCACGTGAGTCAGTGGTGAACCCAGATGTCCTGAGTCACCATCCAGTGGCTTAAATACAGCTTTTTCTGTGCATGTCTTAAACCTTTATAGATTCTAGATCAACTTCCTCCACAGCACTCATAGAGATTTTGTACAAATCAGTGTTGCATTTTGAGTCTATGCAGCAAAAGTCAACATAGATTTAAATCTGATTAGATGTTCAAACGTCTATCTAATGCGACAGTACCTTCCCTCTTTACCACAGGCAGCTATTGCAAGTGCTCCCTGATTTTACCCAGCAGCCTTTGGCACTTCTGAGCTCATGGCATGGTGTGGGGCATGAGTGTCATACCTCATGGCAAATAAGTCTGCTCCATTGGTCATTGTCATCCCTGGTTATCTTTGCCCCACCCCTTATTTTCATCTGAGGTTTCTGCAGGCAGGTGCAAGTTAGGAGGCCCAGTTGTTTTTTCAAAGCTGTAGCTACACTAATTATAGCTTAGCAGCTGCCTTATAAATATTGTGCTGGATATCTCTGTTGGATATTTTAGTTCATTTTTTTCTGGTACTGACAAAATAATGTACATTTTAGGCAGAAACATAGTGGCCTATCAGGCAGTGGGTTCGTGGCAAGTATTATCCATTAACATACCTAGTTTATTTTCTTCTATGCATATTAATGCAAAAGGGAATGTAAAGGTGTCTAGTTAGCGAGAAAAAGGAACATTGCAAACACAGTGTAAGGGCAGTAACATTGCCTGAGAAATTCCAACTTACATTTCAACAGTGCCTAGAGTTCTTTGGCAAGCCTGCATTTTTCTTCTTGTTTCCTAGCCTTAAATACTAGAAAGTAACCAGATGTTTGAAATTGGGAAGGACCATCAAATCTTTTTAAGATACTGGACCGTGAGGGTTGTGGTGTGAAGGCCCCAGTGTCATCAGTCATTCTTGAAAAAGCAGACTTAGTTTCTACACTAATTTGTAAAATATGCAAGAAGGGGTCGTTTGCATTTTTGTGTGATGTTTGTGAAGAAAAAAAATCAACTGTACTGTTAGACGTTCACATCTCTGACCTGTGCGCTCTTTTGCTCTAATTTTTGGCTCCTAGTAGGGTTATTGATGTGATTATTTATGTGGTCTGCACTATTGTTTCCATGAGACTAACCACAAACCATGACAAGAAAGTTGCTGATTATCTTGACACCCTATTCCCCATGCAAGAAGAGAGCTAGACAATCACTTTCAGATCTGGTGTCCAGTCGCAGATCTGCAATTTCTCAGCCTGTAGCAGCATCACATGTTCCAGGAGCAGGCAGAGTCACAGAGAGCAAATCTGAATGTGTGATCCAGGGAGCTGATTGGCAAGAACGGGATGTTAGTGAGGAGACCTGAAGAACAGGGAACAGGCATAGGGCCATACTACTACATCTTCTGTATTCCATGCTGTGTGGGATCTGAAGAGATCTCCTCCCTCCTGGTTTGTTCCCCTCAGTAATGCTCTTGAAAAAGCAAAGATGTTTTATGGTATCAGTGGGAGCAGCCCACTATGAAAAGTGATTTAGACAGCAGGACACAAAAAGGACTTTTTTCATTTATTTTTTTTAATTGGATTACACGGAAAGAAACGGCAAGTAAGGCTGCTGCAGTAATGATAAAGAAGGGAAAGCATAGTCCACTCAATGCTAAAAACATACTTTGTCCCAAAACTAAAACCTAAACTGGGAGCTTTGGTCATGACTGCGCTGCAGCAATGCCTCTGGCTCCTGGAGGAAGGCATGGTTCTCCCCCTCAGCTCTGCCCATCTCCCTGAGGACAGGAGCAAACAGCACTGAGCTGCTCTCCTACTTCTTGGAGAGGGAATGAAGGCAGCACATTGCCCACGCAGCTCTGAGAGGAGGTAAGCTGCTGGGTAGCCCTGTTCCTGTTTACCTCTCTTCAGAGTCAAGTAGGAGGGCTCTCTGGGTGTTTGTTTCACCTCACAAATGAGTCTTAGAGCATATTGTCACTTGTACTGTGGTTTTCAAGTGCCCTGTGTTACCTGAAAGAGGTCTGAAACTCTGTATGATAAATGGAATCCCTGAAAAAGAATCATAAAATAGATTGCATTTACTTTCCAGTAGCAAATGTAAGTGCAGATTTTTTTGGCATAAGACACAGCTTTTGATAGAGTATCTTAATGTTTAAACTGGTTTCTCACACCAGGCTGGCTGCCAAGGTTTAAAAAACACTTAAATTATTTTGGCAGGGATCCCTTCCTAGAACTGGACAGTTGTTTTTGTAATTACAGAGGCAAGTGCACTAGCTCTTGGCAAGACTCAACATTTGACAGCAGAGCAGTGGTGTAGTTCTCAGTGGGTGCTGTTTTTTAGTTACTCTTTGACAATAAAAGCATGGCTTGCCAGTTTTGTTTTAAAGATAATACTTAACATCCTGGCAGCACTATAAATTCAGGGAAGGAGGAGGTAGATTTTTCCTAGAAATCCCATGGTGGAAAGATATGGCTCTTTATCTTACAGTGTATAAATATTTTGCTCAGTTTGAAAATAATTCTTGGGAGCACCAGGCTAGACCTTCAACATGGCCCCTCTATAGGACATGGGGAGAACTGACTGAGCTGAAGGAAGGGGGACCAGAAGAGAATTCATCTTTGTGTTCATCCCCCTACCTCACCTTCCCATAACATCCTATTGCACTGGAGCCAGAGAATTTAACCTGAGCACTCTATGGAAAGATGGGTGCAAGAAACGGCACAAAGCAGTACATGAAAGTAAAAATGTCCAAATATGGGCTGAACCAGAAAAATCAAAGAAAGGGGAAGGTCTTCAAGGTTGGTTCATTGAAAGAGATGCCTTCCCACCTTGCCAGATAAGGCTAAAAGACTGCAGCTACTGCCCATGCTTGAAAGCCCAGCCCTGCAGAAAGCTGAAAGCTGTGCACGCTGCGCTGAGAACGAAGCGGGCTGGCATGTTCCTGTCCTGCCATGGACTGAAGGACAGAGGAGATTAAACTGGGGGTTTTCATGAATTCTAGACTTGTTTCAGCATGATATATTTTTTTTTGCTTTCAGATTTCAAATGGAGCAACCATAAAAGTCTTTAAAAAGAAGGCAAATATCCGATCAGGTAATGAAGGAACTGCAATGTATTTAAACTTGTGTGGAGAATGACTAGGAATGCAGAGAGCTGAGCTGTGACAGGTTGTATTTTGGTAAATAGGAGGTCAGAAAATTTGGTACTTTGATATAGGTGAGCTAAATGAAGACCCATATTACCCTGACTCTCGGCCTCAGGAAGGCATAGTGGGCCTGGAAGCCATGAAGAGGACAGAAAGACTTACAGTCCTCAGCAAATGATTACTTAGAGATACAGGCTCATAGGCTGGAAAGCAGGACAGGGAAGCTGAGGTGACTCAAAGTGCTGACTGTCGAAACTAAGGTAGGGAACGTGCCTTTCTCTGTCTGTTGCCTAGATTTGTATATCACAGACATAGTGGTGCACTGTCCAGAGACCAGCATAACAAAAGATAGGTAATTTTCCTTATTTTCCTGACTGTGTTTCTAAAAACTTTGGCTTGGCTGTATCAACAGCACGTCAGAGTTACAGGGTTCTTACAGGGGGTCAGTTCATCTCAGCTGCTACTGTGATGCAGGTTACTCCTACTCAGCTGGTGGCTCGTGGAAAACTTTCTGTAGCCCCTGGGAAGAAACACACTCCTAACATGTTTCATTTCACCAAGTTAGGAGAGATCTGTGCATCTGACTGGGATAGCATTGCCTTCTCCCTCAACAAGAACAGGGTTGTCTTTTCTCAGCCATTGCGTTCAAGCCTGACCTCAGCCCACCTGTGCTGGGCACTCTTAGAGACTAAACCAATGCAATCATCTCAACTGCTGTCCCTTGTCCTCCTTTCAGAGGAGCTATGATTGCTGTCAGCTTAACCCAGCAGCAGATACAATGCCCTAGCTTAGTGGTGAGAGCTACAGGTTGGCACTGGGGAGCTGCACAGAGCCTGTGTGTTTCTCAGAGGCTTCCCTTACACTGCAGGCAGGAAAGAATGACACCTGGTCTGCTTGCTTGGCATGCACCCTGCTACACAGCCCAGAGCCCAGCAGAACTCACAGGCCTGTAGCTGTGTGTTTCATTAATGCCTGTTTACTCTCTGCTTTCTGTTGTTTAGATGTGGACTACTCGGATGAGCACTGTCATTTGGTAAGTCTAGTCATTACACTGCTAAGTGGTAGTTTTAATACTGAGCTGTATTTGTATCTGTGTAATCTCTTTAATCCCTTCATGACAGATTTTACCGGACTCAGAAGCAAACAAAGATGTGAAGGGAGCAGGTCACAAAGGAAAGCAAAAATTCAAAGTGAAAGAAATGTATCTCACAAAGCTTCTGTCAACCAAGGTAAACTGTAAAGGCTTTATTTCAGGGGAGGGCTAATGTCGCACTTGGCTAGTTTGGCACAACGGAAATTAAAATTAAAGCATAAATTATGCAGACTTCCTGTGTGTATATCAAATGTCAGATGAAAAGGTAGCATATGAAAATCACTGTGTTAACTATGGGTTATGACCATTTGCAAAGACACATTTCAGGTTTTCTAATGCTAGAGTTCTAAAATTGTCCATTACTCACACTCTCTATCTCCTCAGTAAGCACAATGTTTTTCTCAGGTTAAAAAAAGAAGGTAATCATTGAGCTTATGGAAAGTGAGTTTTACCACTGAGTCCCACAGAGCGAGAATGATCCCCTCTGGGGAGATAACTTTCAATCAACAATCTCCCCTCTCTCCTCTATAGTTTGCCCAGTTTAGAGACAACTTCAAAAGCCTGAGTTTCACAAAATACGGCCCATGAAATGAAATAATTTGTTAGGGTTTCAAATTGTCATCCAAAATAACTAGATTAATTGTAAAATAATGGTCCTTAGGATTTATAATACAATTACCTAATTTATACAATATGCATTCCCTAGGAATAAGCCCTGCTCACTCTCTCCGGTAACGTCATCTTGTTTCTGACTTATTCAAAAACAGTGGTTATAAAACTCTTTGCAACAGCATATTTCTTAAAATATTAATCAGTGCACAACATTGAGAGCTGTGCAATATGAGAAGCCTGAAGGGATGATGATTATAGCCTTCTTGCATTTAAAAATCTATCAATCATTATTTAATTAGGTTGTTGATAGCATCTGAAGTAGTTTGGGACACTACTGAAAGTGAGAGTGAAGAGTGGTCATTTCTTATTAGCTGTGAAAACTAACGTGAGCCCTCAGGAATTGCTGGAGTAAACTAGTAATTTCTTATGGTAGAAGACTGAAGTGCAGAAGAAAAGATCCAGCTCTTAAGAAACAGTCCTTTTAAAGGGCTTTAAATTAATCATCTCCTTCTCCAAAACGGGACACTGCTCAGAACAGCAGTGCTGTGATATCCTTCTCCCTGGAATTCCGCCCATGATACGCTGTGCGCTGAAGGAAATTGCATTGCACCATGTCCCTCTCCCTCTCTCTCTCTCACTTGCACATACACACAGACACAACTGCAGAGCTTACCACTTGAAATTAACTGGCCAGTAGTGCATCAAGACTCTGGGACATGCTTAAATCCTTCTTGTTGAGAGAAGATTGACCTGAACTAAGCTTCAGAACAGATGTGAAGAAAAAAGGCACAAAACAGTGTTTTGCTTTGTTTCCCTCTACTTATGAATACTCTATGATTATGTCAGCAATTCCATCAACAACCAAGCCCTTGCTTTTGTGAGCCAAATAGCTTCACTTCTGTATCAGAAATACCCAGTTTTCAGTTCTTCTCTCTAGCATTAGTGTCTTTGTATACCACCCCAAGCTGTTATCCTAGAATTAGATGAAGTGCCAGAGCTGCTTGGCTGTGAAGTGTTGATGAGCACATGTGTTCAGCATGTGTCGCAGATGGCACCGTGAAGAACAGTGTCCTAGGAAACTGGTTAAACTGCTTTTCCTCACCTCCCTCTTACTTCCAGTCACAAGTTCCAAATGCCTCTAGTAACGGTGCCAACAGTATCCCAAAAGTTGATGTTGCCTTTGTTGGACCAAGTGATACCTTTCACCTACGATTTATCACAAGGTTCATCACAGTTCTCGTGTTGGCCGCGTGATAGAATGTGTGACATTTGAAAGCAGCTCACTGTGGTGTATTATAGTTTCATTTTTGTTACTGACTGTCTCATTTCCCAATAACCTATGGCCTTGATGTTTGCCACAAGCATATTGTAGTTTCTGTATGTGGTTGTCTTGTGGCACGCTCAGGTCTCTGAGATAAAATATCCTATCCTTTTCTTGTGTAATAATAACAAAATGTTCATTATGTTACTTTTCAGGTTGCAATTCATTCAGTTGTTGAAAAGCTTTTCAGAAGCATTTGGAGCTTACCCAACAATAAAGCACCTGTTGCCATCAAGTACTTTTTTGACTTTCTGGATGCCCAGGCTGAGAGCAAAAAAATTACTGACCCTGATGTGGTCCACATTTGGAAAACCAACAGGTATACGCATGGGATATGCACAGGGGCACGTGTTTTCTGAAAATGTAGTTGCAAGGATGGAGTGGGTCATCTCTTATCAGAAGAATATGATTTTGGCATGTCTGGGAATAAGATGTAGTTTGGCTTTGTGGATCACAGTAATTTTGGTATATTGATTTGATACCGACAAAAACCATCGTAGTGTCCAGGATTTGTAAGTCTGTATACTGACTTCACACTCACAGAGAAATAGCTGCAGGTTGAGAACATATTTGAAGATGGGTGCCTGACTGATGGGTTTAGAGCATAGCCTTTGCTCCCTGACCCCTTGTTTAACATGAATAAGAAGCCCAGAAATGTGCTTCTTTCTATGAACACAGTGCAATTACGTACAATTTTAAAGCAGTTGTTCTCCCTGAGTGGTTAATTTCAAAGATGCTTGTTCTTTCTCTGTCTAGTCTTCCTCTTCGCTTCTGGGTGAACATACTGAAGAATCCCCAATTTGTCTTTGATATTAAGAAGACTTCCCATATAGATGGCTGTTTGTCTGTAATCGCACAAGCTTTCATGGATGCCTTTTCTCTAGCAGAACAGACCCTGGGGAAGGTAATGCTGCCCTTCCAGTCTTCTGCTAATTCCTCAACAGATGTCTTTTTCAGCTGTGTAGTGATTCAGGTGATGAAGTTCTGGATCTGCTGATGTTTGGGGCAAAACTGGCATTGAACTGGGTTTCCATGCCTCACTGGTCTGTCTCCTGAGGCTTTGAAGAATTCACAAGTAGATAGATACAGCTATGAGAATGCTGTATTTATATTTAACTGCTGCTTGTCTTCTCTGCAGTTCATTTCAGCACAGTGTGTTTACACAATATGTGGAAAAAAAGTAGAAATTAGAAGATTTTAATGAAGTTTTAAAGTAGTTTTAAACAAAGGTCTTAAGAGTACTAACATTATTTGATAAATAGTCCAGATTTTGTCTGCCGCACACCAATGTGCAGAAAACAAACACATTAAGCTACTGGAAGTTGTAAGAATACTTGAAAGAGTTCTGACATTTGAACCAGTTCCTTCCACGTGTGTTAGCTGCTTGCTTTTTATATGGACAATTATTTGCTGCAGTAACAAGTCCAGATATCTTAAATTCAGAAACTCTTTAGTACAGTGTCCGGAACTCTGGGGATCAGAAATACTTCATTTTTCCCCAGGGTATTTTCCTTTTTTTTGTGGACCAAAGCAGGAAGCAGTTCTTCAGCCTCATACTACCAAGAAAAACAGGTTAGAGAGACTTTTTAGCCTAAAAAAATTATATAAAAATGGATTAATTTCCTATGTGATTTGGTCCAGCTGCTCATCTGTGAAAGGTAAATAGCAAATAATGTGCTTATTTGTCATATTTTAGGAGTGAAATATCATAAATTAAAGCTAACACATCACTTCCTTGATGGAAAAGCTGCAAATGAGCGTGGTGGTTAGATTTTTGTGCTTAACATACATTGTGAAGTACTGTTGATACAACAGCTCCCATTAGCCATTTGAAAAGGGATTCTGAAACCTGATAAAGGTTTGCGATGCAATAAGCATCTCGTGGGTTTTCAGCACTAAATTGTGTTTACTTCCATTATTTTTAGCCTTCTATCTTAAAACATCCTTTAGCTATTTGGAAAACAAACATTTAGATCACTTCATCACACAGTGGAAACAGTAGTGACAAGATATCACATGTCGTTTATTCAATAGAATTTAAAACAGAGCAGTGACAAGAAACTGCCAGCCCCCACTTTTACAGTCTGCAAATATGGTTTCCAGGTGGGACTTTGGCTCCTACCACTAACATCAGCGCTTATTTCCTCAAATGAGCCTAAAGCTCCCAGATAGGTCAGTGCTGACCTGGCTTGTTGAAGTCCTGGAGTGAAAAAAAATCCCTTTGATTGTGTATGTCTGGCAGTCAGCTCTCCATGGTCTCAAACCCCTGACGGAGAGGAGTGGTAGGGACCAAGGAGATTTAGGGGAACCTCTGCCAGGACAGGGTCTAGTAAGACCCTGGTGTGTTACTGTCGGAAACATCGAGCAGTACTGCTAAGTCCTGTAGGTAAAGTGTATCAGCCTCAGGCCCGTTGGTTCAGCTTTCACAACCTTTCAGGTCTGGGGAGCTATAAAGAGGAAATGAGAAAGAAAAATATGTCTGAGGAACAAATGGTCATTCCTTCTGATGCCAATCGAAGTAATTCTATGGCAGCTATCACAATACACTCCTACTGAGATCCTGCCTCAGTTTTTCATCTTTGTTTCATAACCTTGGTTCTGTGCATTATAACCACCGCAAAGAAAAAATGAGTCACACAGATACAATTAGATGCAATTAACTGTGTGGAGGTGGAACCCTAGGAAGTCTGTGCTGTGAAAAGTGACAAGGCTTCAAATTTTTTCTTTTAAGGAAGCACCAACAAATAAACTTCTCTATGCTAAGGACATTCCACTCTACAAGAAGGAGGTAAAAGCATACTACAAAGCCATCAGGGATCTGCCTCCATTGACCACTGCAGAGGTTGAAGAATTTCTAGCTCAGGAATCTAAGGTATGGTTGAGAAGCAACAACTTTATTTGCTTTCATGTTAAGATTTTTTAAAAAGGAGAACTCTCTGACTGGAACTATTTTCTGTTTTAGAAACATGAAAATGAATTTAATGAGAAAGTGGCCTTGTTTGAAATCTACAGATACATAGTGAAATATTATGATGAGGTAAGCACACCTGCTATTCCTGCTTAACACCTTAATATTAACTTACTATCTTAGGCTTGAAAGTGGGACTTGACAGAGTAACCAAGGGCTGGCCTGATATGCGACCTGCTGGGTGCCCCTCCAGAGACAGGTCCTCCGTAGTGCAGCCAAAGCTGCTGCTTCCACTCAGCTGTGTGGGGCCATAGCAGTGCAGCCCCCACCACCTGAGGTGTCACAGGCCAAATGTTAGCAAGTGCACCTTTACCGTCACCGCTATATTTCACAGAGGCGCTAGCAGTAAAATTCTCTCTGCAGTTTTGAGGAAGTTCCTTTATAGCCTAGGCTTCTTGTTTTACTGTGTTTACTGTCTCTGCAAATGCCTGTCACAACTCCTGTGCACATGCACCATTTCCCTAGAGATTCAGAAATTGGATTAGACTGTAGCACCAGGGCTCTCAATTTAGCACTCAATACAAACACCTCTGCAGAGCACACTGAGCCTTACAGCAAGAGGTGTCTGCTCCTTTCCCATCATAGCCCTCTTAATACTCTGCTCTAATAGTCTTTCTCTTAGAGAGAGGCAGCTATAGCTTCCAGTCCCTGATATTACTAACAAAAGAAATCTTTTCTCAGCTGAAAGCACTTAGTCACAGGCTACCTCTAAGCTGCTTTCTAAGAAAATCCCTGCCCTCCCCTATTCATGATAGGATTCTCCACTCTATTTTGCTCGGCATCCTTAACAGAGGCTGCAGAGTATGCTTGTGCCTGTGCAGGGACTCAGATAAGAGCCAGCTGGGGTGTGTTGCCTGAAGGCCTCCTTACCACTTCAGCAGGTTGTCTGGGTCTCCCAGCAACCATGCCTTTCTCTCTTTCATCCCCAACAGCACAGCATCAGCACTAGCTGTAATCATCCAGCTCTCAATCACCTGTTAGCTAGATTGCCACTTCTGATCTCTAACATCACAAAGTATCTGGGTTCAGCATCAAATCTTCACGTCTTAAAAGAAGCTTTGAATGATACTCAGAACAGCATCACACTTTATTAAGCTCATTAAAATTGTTGATACAGGAAAATTCAGGTGTACTTCCTAGTCTTAGTGCCCATTTTTGCTTTTCTGAAGCTCATACTGGCTAAACTTAGCCCATCCTTAGATGGAAATCCTCCCTCTGCTCTCCTCCCTCTGGCTTTTGACTGGGAGCAGCTAAACCTCCTTCATTGTTTGCTGAGCTCTATCCCACTGTAGAGTTGCCAACAAAGAGTTTTCAGACAGCAGTGGTGCTCCTTCTTATCACCTGGGATGGGGCCAAGTAGGCGAGTTAGAGGAAGAGAAGCAGTTTATTGCCATCAGTTTATAGGGCAGAGAAAGAGAAATAAAATACCAGGGTAAAACTAGAGTAGTGGCTGTGCCTCATAGTCTGAGAGATGAGCATGTGCTGGATTTGTTTTGCTTTTCTGCTTGGCTCAGTCATTCTTTTGTGGAAGTGTTGCAAATCCTGTGATCAGAATAGCTTGAAAGAAAAACTACCAAAATAAAGTGTTAAAATCAGAAAAGAATGTTTACAGATAGGCAGGCATTCAGATGGATTGTTCTGTCAGTAGTTGTTAGAATACAGAAAAGCAGGCTTTAAAAAATAGCAAGTAAAATAAGCATTAAAAAAAATTAATCTCTCTTTTGCTAATTGTTAACAGATTGTCAGCAAACTTGAGCGAGAACGGGGTTTTGAAGAAGTCCAGAAGCAGCTCCAGCAAGTAAAAGCCTTATTTGATGAAAAGAAAAAATGCAAATGGCTTTGAGCAGAGCACTGACTCACAGCATCACTGTGGGGAATTTTAAATTAGTGCTACTGCTCCTGAAACTGTTTTGACTGATTATATGTACAGGGTTTGAAACATTTGGACACTCTTCTCCACTCTGACCATTCCAAGTAATATCTACATTTGGGAATGAAGTACAGGCAGGGTTACATATTCAAACATGGGCATGTGAAACTGAATCTAGTGTTGGCAGGGCCAGCATTTTTAGGTACTTGAACATGCATAACCCTTTGGTTCAAAAATACTGCCTAAGTAAGCTTTCTGCTTACTTTAAAACAAGGTCGTAGGAGATGTGCAAAATACACTGTAAGTTCAGAGTTGCCCATGTGAACTTGCAAGTTGCTTAGCTCTTTTTTTAAGAGGGAAAGCTGATGTTTCGCCACATCCTTTCAGCAGCTTGGCAAACTGTGAGGGTGAGCTCTGGCTTCAGAATACGGGTCAGCTGCAGTTTCCTTCCTTCCAGTCAAATGTTCACTGGTTCCTGTTCAGAAAAAAACCAACAAAAAACCACATCAAATAAACAACAAAAACCTGGCACCAAAGTGACACTTCAGATTAGTGTGTTTAGCAGAAAAAGTGGGTCTGAGGTTTGAAGGCCAAATGCCACATGGCAGGACTTACTTTCCTTAGGTTAGAAATTCCATGTTCAATGTGAAGCCAGCCACGGAGGGGAAGAGACGGGGAGAGGCTTTCGGAGAAAGGTGCTTGGCCAACATCAGTCTGTGTTTACATTTCTGCCTTTCCATCCCTAAAGAAGCTGCGAAACACTCGTGAGCAGCATCACAGGTGAAACTGCACTGCATCAAAACACTTGTGATTTGATGAAGCAGCTGACCATAGCTGCACTTTGGTGCATAAACCTGTACTCAGGTGCATGATCGGCCCATGCATCAGTGCTGACAGTCCTGGCCAGGCTTCTGTCTGTGTGTACAAGGGCCTCACAAACCTAAAGCCGGCGTGTGGGGTTTTTTTAGGTCAAAGAAGGTTACTTTAATAATATGTAAGAACAGGAGGACTGGTGTAATCTCTGACTGTGTATGAGAAACTGATACAAATGTGCTAGCTGGGGTTGGGGTGGGGAGGGGTAACTGTCTGCCTTAGTCTGGCTGGGGTTTTTGAGGCTTGGCCGTTTTAAAAGGAAGGCGTCCATTACATTTGCATTGGTGGCTAAGGTCAGCCCAGCTGGAAAGCAGGTGCGTGGCTGTGCTGCTGGGATGAGACTGGTGCAGTGGCTACTGAACAAAGCCATGGAGGAGCAGCTGTGGCTCCAGCTCTGCTGCTGCACCAGCACAGTCCTACCCTCTGCTACAGAGCTGAAATGCTTTGTTGCCATGGTCTCTGCTTCAGCCACAGGAGTCTCGTACCGAGGCTATCACGTGCTCTTAGATTTGAGATAAGGCATTGATGACACAGAGATAACATTTCCATACATTTTTGGGGGGATCCAGCACTGGAGGTGAGTGGCATAGCATGGTGGCCCACAGGAGAGGGAAGAGCTGTCACCTGCCATGGCAGGATGGCACAAGTTTGGTATAGGAAGGCAGTGCTGGGGCTGTGAGCAGCCAGAGACAGCTGTGCAGGGCTCCCAGGCTGAGCAGTTAGACAGATCCTGCCGTGTGCTGCTGCACTGGAGGAGCCCTGCAGCTGCAGGCCTGCAGTGCTAAAGCTGGCTGGTTTGGGCACAAAGGCTACCAGCAGCTGGTACCAAGCACAGTCCCACGGCACACGGCCGGCCAGCACCGGCACACGCTAACCAGGCTGTGGCAGAAACAAGGCCGGCTGTTAACATGGAAAAAAACAAACACCAAAACATGTTGCCTGCTGGTCTGCCCCTTCCCTATTATGTGATTGCACAAGTTGTACCTCCTGCATACCAGAGAGGGCAGCCACCAACCAACCCATACTGTGATGGCTTTGTTGGTTTGTTTTTTTTTTTTTAAATTCAAGTCTTACTCTTGCTATTAAGTTTACACTTTATACTTGATGGAATGTATGGCTTTGTTCAGGAAACTGCACTACAATGGTGCAGTACTTTCAGCAGTTCTCTGCCTGGCACAATGTATTTTGATAAGTTCAATTTTAATTGGAGAAAAACCCCACTCCCCCCCAACCTATCTTGCCCTCTGTCCTAAAGGAATGGACCATGGCTTGACTAGCACTTAAGCTTGGAATACCTGTATGAAAGGGCTTGATTTTTATTAATCTAACACTTTAAAGCAGCATCAAATAAATAAAAAAGCACAGTAATTAATTTTGAAGGAGAGGCATGAGCGGATTACTCTTTCCAGCTAGACATTTCTGTTCACTTCAGGTGTTTGCTGGCAATGCATTTCAAATGAACTGTGATAGTTTTGTTCAACAGTAACCTTCTGTACAGGCAGAAAAAACAAGTCCAACGTTTCTGCTTGAAAAGCTGTAAAATATAATGTTTGCGTGGGTCTGATCCTGTGAGCTTCACTATATGTGTTTATATTGATGAGGAAATGAAAATCAGTCCTATTCTGTATTTGTACTACTGCTTGTTTGCTACAATAGCTTTAATGATTTCTAGAGATTAAGTATGTGTTGAAGCAGGCCCTGTAGCTTTGCCTACAGCCTGGAATAGGATTATTGCCTTTTATTCAAGCCTCCTAAACAGTGTCACTCTGTTAGTAAACCATTTTTAAGTCATGCTGGGACTTTGTAACCCATCAAGTGGATCTCACGAAGTGATGTGAAGTATAATTAAGTGATTGTGGCTCTTTTGGTAGGTTTGGGTCAGCACACAAAACATTGGCAACCTTCCGTATCTGCCATTTGCCGTTACTGTTACACGGACAAAAAGAACCATCTCTGACTAAATCTGCATTATGGCAACTCAACAGTTCTAATTACATTCTCAGAAATTAAAGCAAACTTTTCTTCAACTTACTTTCACATGTTTACAGGCAAACTGCTATGGCAAACAGCATATTTTCTAACACTAGCTTACAGAGCATTATTTTGCAGTCATCTAGTTCGAAGTCAAATCTTACTAATGTGTAAAGTAATTCCTGTTGTACAGAAGTTAACCTGTTGTTTAAAATTAATGGTTTAAAAAAAGTGCAAATGACAAATACATGTTGGTGTTTGTATGGGTTTATCTAGAATAAAAGCATTTGGAGGTTAGTTTGATTGTGTACTTTCAAGTGGTTAAAAGAAGGCAAGCACAGCTGGTAACAATCCAAGGTCACACAAAGAACAGAGCGGCATCAGAAGGGAAACGTTGCTGCAGCCCTGGCCCTGCGAGGCTCCAGGGCAGAACCATGCAGGGCAGCACAGACATACCCATCATGCTGGAGTTGGCAACTACAGGAAAAGGAAGGTACAAACAGCATTGGTGATGCTGGGGAGGGAAGGTGCTGGCCTAAAACCCAGAAGCTACTGAGCAGTGACCTGCAGGGCCTGGGTGGAGGGGGATTCCCTGGGATAGGGGATTCCCAGCTGTCTTCCAGCCTGTGGAAAGCAGCAGCAGGCCAGGGACAGGCTGGTGATACAGCACTTGCCACACCTCCACATAGCCTTTAGGAGCTGCACTACACTGCACCTCTTAAAGACTCTGAGGGTGATGATACTTTTAAAAAGCTAAAAAAGTTAAAAAGGAGGATAACCCAATAACCCTTCTTTAAGGAGAAAATGCTGCAGGGGCAGGACATTAGTTCTTACGCAAGAAGCCCGAGACCAGGCAGGAAGAGGAGCCCACAAACCCAGTGGTGACCGTCCTTCTTCCTCTTTCTGTTACCCTTCTTCTGCCCTCCAAGTCTTCCCTAGTTTGTATAAACTGCCCTCCCTGCCCCCTGATAGAAGAGCACACTGTGCTGAAACCCACACAGCCAGAGGCAGGGACTGACACAAGGCTGTGAGATGAGAGCCTGCTCCTTGCAACCACTCCATGCTTGTAGAGGCTGGGGACTACCCTGTTAAGCAAAGCTGGCCCAGGCACAGACACTTACTTTGTACAAATCAATCCTGCCGCAGACAGCAGTAGCTTCTGCTACTTCTAATAGTTACACTCTTTTCCTCAGACAAGTTTTAACAAATTTCCCAAGAAAGCAGTGTGGTTTAGGAATAGAATTCCCCAATTTAGTGTTTGCACTGAAACCCACCAAAGCCTACACTGCTCACTCACTGCCCTGCCCTGCTTTCCCCCTACCCTGCAGCAGGATGGAGAGAAAAACTGGAGGCACAAAAGGTCAAGAGAAGAACAATTTACTGGAAACAGCAAAGGGATAAGAAAATTAACAGCAAGAGCAACAATTTTAATAAGAGTGTACAAAGAAGGGAACGATTCCCATGTCATTGCCAGGCTCCATGGAGCAAGCCAATACCTCACCACACCGCCACCCTAGATGACCTGGAAGGGACCCCTTGCTCTGTCCCCAGAGGATGTGTGAGGTGGTACCGAATAACCCCCATGTCCTAACCATGCCCCCTCCTGGCTACTGCAGAAATTACCCTTGTCCTGGCCAGAACCAGGACAAATCCTTACACTTCTGCCCTGTATGGCAAATCAAAAAAGCACCTCTGAAGGGAAAAGTTGAGTCAATGCCAATGTCACCATATGCAACACAGTTACTCCTCTGTCTGTTCCTACAGTCTAACAGCAATACCCTATTATAAGAAATTGCACAGCATATTCTTACTGTCCCATAGTTTTGCTGCAGTGTTTTGAAAAAAAAAATCAAAACCAAATAAAAATACACAAAAAATGCCCCAGATAAAATAATTCATACAATTCCAGGAAAGTCATCACTATCTGGTTAAAAAAAAAAATAAATCCTTCACAAGTTTCTGTTACTGAATTGATAGTGAATGAAAAAGAAATTTTTAAATAAATACATTCAATCTTGAATAAATAGCTAAGTAAACAAATTAGTGTAGCAACAAATGCAAATTTACAATTTCATAACGTGAAGGCAATTTGTTAAACTATCTGTGCTATATTATAAAAAAAAACCCAAACAATTATGGCCTATTCCCATTATAAAAATACAAGAGGCACATTGTCAAGGACAGCAAATAAAAGTTTTCAGAACTTTTAAAATCTCATTTCATCCTCTCTATGCACATGGGAACATCAAAATAACAACCCTGTGCTGGTTTAAGGGTAAACTGGCAGGAGAAATGGACCCACCACAAGAGGGATTATAAATCAGAATTACAATTTAATGAAAGGTATTACAATAAATACACTGACACAAAGAGAAAACTGCNAAATGTGAACTACAGCATTGTTAATAATTATATGTAATATGCAGTAACTTTTACATTGAAGAAGTGGATATTATCAAGTAAGTTTAAAGCATTTATTTAAAAAAATGTAAATTTTTATCTGTCAGTTCTACTTTCAACAACCCAAACCTTGATAATCTGTGTGTGTGTGCTGAGATAATTTCATGTTTTGACTTTGTAGAAAAGTACTGAAAAACAAAACTTATCAAGAAGGAGTGCACGCCTTGGCAATATTTCACAGAATGATGGAATGGTTTGGGTTGGATGGGACCAAAGATCACCTAGTCCCAACAACCCTGACGTGGGCAGGGACACCTTCCACTAGACCAGATTGCTCAAAAGCCCCATCCAACCTGCCTTGAACACTTCCAGGGATGGGGCATCCACAGCTTCTCTGGACAGCCTGTTCCAGTGCCTCACCACCCTCACAGTAAAGAATTTCTTCCTAACATCTAATCTAAACCTCCTCTCTTTCAGTTTAAAACCATTGCCCCTTTGTCCTGACACACTCCGCTCGTATAAAAATTCCCCTCTCTCTCCTTTTTATAAGCCCACTTTAAGTACTGGAAGAATAATAAGGTCTCCCTGAAGCCTTTTCTTCTCCAGGCTGAACAACCCCAGCTCTCTTAGCCCATCTTCACAGGAGAGGTGCTCCATTGCTCTAATTGTCTTAGTGGCCTCCTCTACACTCCCTCCAACAGGTCCATGTCCTTTCTGTGCCAGGGATCCCAGGGCTGGATGCACTACTCCAAGTGGGTTCTCACTGGAAGAGTAGAGGGGGAGAATCACCTGCCTTGGCCTGCTGGAGACTCCTTTTTAGATGCAGCCCAGGACACAACTGGCCTCCTGGGCTGCGAGCACACACTGTTGGCTCATGTCCAGTCTTTCATCCATGAGAACCTCCAAGTCCTTCTTGGCAGGGCTGCTCTCAATGACTTCTCCCAGTCTGTGCTTATGTCTGGAATTCTCCCAACCCATATGTAGAACCTGGCACTTGGACTTGTTGAACTCCATAAGGTTCTTGTAGGTCCACTTCTCAAGCTTGTCCAGGTCCCCCTGCATGACATCCCTTCCTTCTGTTGTGCCAACTGCCCCACGCAGCTTCCTGTCGTCTGCAAACTTGCAGAGGGTGCACTTGATCTCACTGCTTGTGTCATTGATGAAGACACTGAAGAGTGTCAGTCCCAAGACAGCCCAGAGGGGCACCACTCATCACCATCCACTACCCAGACACAGAGCCATTGACCACAACTCTCTGGCTGTGTCCATCCAGCCAATTCCTTACCCACTGAATAGTCCATCCATCAAATCCATGTCTTTCCAATCTGGAGATAAGGATGTCCTGTGGGACCATACCAAAGGCCTTACAGAAGTCTATATAGATGACATCTGTCAGTCTTCCCTTACCAACCATTGCTGTCACTCCATCATAGAAGGCCACCAGAATGCTCAGGCACCATTTGCCCTTAGTAAAGCTGTGCTGGCTGCCTTGGGTCACCTCCTTGTCTTTTATGTGCTTTGGCACATCTTCCAGGAGGATTGCTCCATGATCTTCCCAGGCACAGAGGTGAGGCTCACTGGTCTGTAGCTTCATGGATCATCCTTCCTCCCCTTTTTAAAAACAAGAGTGATGTTTCCCTTTTTGCAGTCACTGAGGCCCTTGTCTGACTGCCATGACTTTTAAAATACAATGGATAGTGGATTGGCAACATCAGCCAGTTCCCTCAGGATCCTGGGATGAACATCATCAGGTCCCACAGAATTGTGGCTATCCAGCTTCATGAAGTCATCCCAAACCTGCTCTTTGTTTATAGTGGGAGGGACTTCACTCCCCCCATGCTCATCCAGAGGATCAGAAACTTGAGAGAAGCGAGAAGTCCAGGTGGCCAGGAATAAACTATCTGCAATTAAATCCCAATATTGAGCCCATAACCACTGCAGAGAAGAGGCAGTCTAGGAGATTCCTAAAGCGTATATGGAGGATAATTTCATGTTTCAGTTGGCAATGTACCCACCAGGGGTGGGGACCTGCTAGACCTGCTGTTCACAAACAGAGAGGGGCTTGTGGAAGATGCGGTGGTCAGAGGCCGTCTGGGGCAGAGTGGCCATGAAGTTTTCAATACTCAGAGATGCAAGGAGGGCCATCAATAACACTTCTACCCTGGACTTCCAGAGGGCAGATTTTGGCCTACTCAGAAGACTGGTTCAGAGTGTACCTTGGGAAACAACCCTTGGAAACAAAGGGGTCCAGGAGGGATGAACATACCTCAAGAAGGAAGTCTTGACCGCACAGGAGCAGACTGTCCCAGTGTGCCAAAAGGCGACCCGGTGGGGTAGACAACTGGCCTGGCTGAATAGGAACATTTTGAAAGAAATTAGGAAAAAAATAGCTTACCAACTATGGAAAAAAAAGGCAGACTATTCATGAAAAGTTTAGAAATATAGTTAAGTCTAGTAGAAAGAAAATTAAAGAGACAAAGGCACAGTTTGAAGTTAATTTGGCCACTTCTGTTACAGATAAAAAGTCTTTCTACAAATACATCAATAGTAAAAGGGAGGGCAAGGAAAACCTTCATTCCTTGTTGGACATGGAGGGGAAAAGAGTTACCAAAGATAAGGAAAAATTTGAGGTACTTAACACCTTCTTTGCCTCAGTTTCCAACAATAAGACAGGTTGTCCTCAGGACAACTGGCCTCCAAAACTGGTACATAGGGATGGGGAATTGAATAGCCCCCCTGTAATCCAGGAGGAAACTGTTAGAGACCTGCTGAGCTGAATCTGTGAAGTCAACCTGGTCAACCTGGATCCTCACAGGTCTATGAGGCCAGATGGGATCCATCCTAGGGTATTGAGGGAGCTGGCAGAAGAGCTCGCCAGGCCACTCTCCATCAGCTAGCAACAGTCCTGGCTCACTGGGGAGGTCCCAGATGATTGGAAATTGGCAAATGTCACATTGATCCACAAAAAGGGCCGAAAGGACCTGGGCAACTACAGGCCTGTCAGCCTGACGTCAGTGCCTGGCAAGGTTATGAAACAGATCACACATCACCTACAGGATAGACAAGAGATCAGACCCAGCCAGCATGGGTTTAGGAGGGGCAGGTCCTGTCCAACCAACCTGATCTCCTGTAATGACTGGGTAACCCACCTGGTGGATGAGGGGAAGGCTTTGGATGTGGTCTGTCTGGACTTCAGCAAAGCCTTTGACACCGTCTCCCATAGCACTCCTGGAAAAAATGGCAGCCCATGGCTTGGACAGGTATACTCTGTGCTGGGTTAAGAACTGGCTGGATGGCCGGGCCCAGAGCATGGTGGTGAATGGAGCTGCATCCAGTTGGCAGCCAGTCACCAGTGGTGTCTCCCAAGGATCAGCGTTGGGCCAGTTCTGTTTAATGTCTTTACTGATGATTTAGATGAGGGCATTGAGTCCACCATAAACAAGTTTGCAGATGACACCAAGTTGCAGGGGAGTGTCAATCTGCTGGAAGGCAGGAAGGCTCTGCGGAGTGACCTGGATAGGCTGGAAAGATGGGCTGATTTCAAAGGGATGAGGTTCAACAAGGCCAAGTGCTGAGTGTTGCACTTTAGCCATAACAACCCCATGGGGCACTACAGGCTGAGGACAGTGGCTGGGGAGCAGCCAAGCAGAGAGGGACCTGGGAGTTCTGATTGAGAGGAAGCTGAACGTGAGCCAGCAGTGTGCCCAGCTGGCCAAGGGCAATGGCATCCTGGCCTGTATCAGCAATAGTGTGGCCAGCAGGACTAGGGAAGTGATCCTTCCCCTGTACTCAGCACTGGTGAGGCCACACCTTGAGTATTGTGTCCAGTTCTGGGCCCCTCAGTTCAGGAAAGATATTGAGGTGCTGGAGCAGGTCCAGAGAAGGGCAATGAGGCTGGTGAAGGAAGAACAAGAGAGAACAAGAGAACAAGTCCTCTGAGGAGCAGCTGAGGGAGCTGGGGTTTTCAGCCTGGAGAACAGCAGGCTCAAGGGAGACCTTATTGCTCTGTACAACTACCTGAAAGGAGGTTGTAGCCAGGCAGGGGTGGGTCTCTCCTCCCAGGTGACCAGCAATAGGACAAGAGGGCACAGTCTTAAGCTGTGCCAGGGGAGGTTCAGATCAGATATTAGGAAATTTTTTACAGAGAGAGTAATCAGGAATTGGAATAGGCTGCCCAGGGAGGTAGTTAATTCATCATCCCTGGTGGTTTTTAAGGTGAGACTGGATGTGGAACTTAGTGCCATGGTCTAGTAAGCACAACGATTGGATCAAAGGTTGGACTTGATGATCTCAGAAGTCTTTTCCAACCTGGTTAATCCTATGATTCTATGATTCTGCTGCAATGCCAAATACCACAGCACTGATAACACAAATTCAGGGTGCATCCCCCTCATGGATGGCAACCGTAGACATAAAAGGTATTTCTTTTATGATTCCAAGTGGTAAAAGGTATTTTTTACCTTAGTCTGAACCGTTAAACAAGTTGGGCCACAAAGGGGTAACTATGCAGAATATATTTTATGCTATTAAGGCACATACAGGAATGTTTTTGGCAAAACATTAAAAGCATGTACAAAGGATAAGTTATTGTAAGCCAATGGCATGGAGAGTTTGTAGATTTTATTTGGAGTCCTCGCTCTGTGCTTCACCTTCTCCAGTGATCTTGTTTCTTGCCAAGTCCCTGTACCCATTCCCCATTACCCGCTCTCTAGGTGGACCAAGATCTTCCAGCTGTTTTCTCTGTCTGGTTTCTAGTTCTTCCAACCGCTTGCAAAGCAGGGAAAGCTCTCTTTGATGCTGCTCCTCCTTGAAATCAATTGGGAAAAAAAAGGGTGACAGTATTACATTTTGCACACCTACAAGGGACCAAAATGAGCAATAATCTCATTTTCTTCAATGAAAATAAAAACAGTGAAGTCCAAAATATCCTTACTCATTAAATGTTACTCATCAGTGTTTTGTGGGTTTTGTTCTGACATTCATGATGAAGACCATCAGCAAGAAATACAGGTGTGACTGTTCCTCCTCTCAGATGAAGTAGCACACAAACCTGAGGTCTCAGTAACCAGAAATCTGTGAAGTCAACCTGGTCAACCTCAGACAGAGATTTTCACCCTCAGAAGCTCAGCTATGACTCTTTTAACCACAGAAAAAATCAAGAGCAGCAATGCTGCATTATAATAATGAGACCATGGTGTGAGAACAACACTATGGTATTTCTCTCTCAGAAGGAGCCACTTAAACCCTCTCAGAAGAAGGACAAAGTATGGAGAACTGGGTTAAAACTGCCTGTTTGTTACATTTTGTAACATATCTTTTGTCTTTCAAGCACTCCATTCTATTGCAAGGAAGGGAACCTCTCTAGATATCTCAAAGTTTCCTTCTGTTCAAAGATGAAACATTCCTTCCTTAAGACTAAGGTCTGTAAAGAAGGACAGTTCCAGCACCCTCTTTTGTAGTACTGTTTTCACAACTTGTAATGTATTACCACCTGAAGAAGAGGGAAGGACACTTCAGGCCCAGGAGGCAGGGCAGACGATGGCATTATAACAACTGGATTGAGTGGTGGTATGTTAGGATTCAGAATTATACTCCGGAATTCATTGTGCCGACGTTGCAAGTCCTTTAGTCTCTTCTGGAGACGTGCATATTCTTCAGAGGAAACATTCTGCCTAGGAAATATGAGCTTTCTTATTACTCAAAATCTTTGTTATCTCAACACAGCAGCATACCTCTCCATGAGTGCTCTGCTGTTTACTATCCCTGGCCTACTACTTATCCCTATATACCAGAAGTCCCTCTACATATTAAGGTATCTACTGTATTATAGATTAGAATTTACATAGAATAAATTAAGCTTTTCATACCATTCACAGAAGTGAACCACAGGAGCCACATTGAATTAATCGCTCAAATCAAGCCCTCTATAGGTGCTCAACGAAGAAGAAAAAACAGGACTTTTAACTTTCAAAGAGGATGCTAAGTCTGTCGCTCCTGCATTTCTGAAATCTTTTGCACTTCCATCTTTTGAAGGGATTCCTGCAATTGTGTCTACCAGGTATTTTATCTCTCTTTTTTCTGGAAGAGAGAGCCCCATGGTTCTCTTAGAAGCTCTCAGCTGCCCATCCTAAACAGAATCTATTATAAGAATTCTAGTGCTGAAAAAACCATTAAACTGGACTCTGGTTACTAAACTAGGTGACATGTATCTTCCAAACTACTTCATGTTTCTAAGTCAGATCTTGGGCATATATAATTTTTCAAGTTAATAAAAAGCAAAGTTAATTACCTAATTAACATCTGATTTTGTTTTTCTAGTTCTTCCATCTTGGCTTCCAAAAGTTCTATTTTTTCACGCATCCTCCTTTGTTTATTGTCATTGAGAGTCTTTCTCTGTCAAACAGACATTTCAAACAGCTAAGCAATGCCTTGATAGAGTAAATCCTGTAAAAATTAAATCTACACTGTACATGGTTTCAAGCAGTGACACTGTAGAGGATTTTCCTTCCTTAAGAAGAGGTGCTGTGTTGTTTGAGGACACCTGGATTCCCGTGATGGGAAACAGAAACATGACATGCAGCTGAAAGATGCACATCTGCTGGTGACTCGTTGGTTAGTGACCAACCCTACTAACAAACACTAACTGCATTTGAGAATTACAAAACTCATTCTATAAATGACCTTAAGTATAAACATGACCAGAAAAGTATGCTTCCTTCTTTCAATTTCTTTTTTTGCTCATGTTGACCTTAACTTTTTAAAACCTCAAAAGCTACTGGTAGGTTTCATAACTTATATATGTTCAATGTATAAAACTGCTAATTAATCTTGAGCTTCTCTAAACAATTAATCTGCCTTTCCTTTCAAATTATTTCAGAAAAAGCAAGGTTAGAACAAGAGATAAAATCTTAATATTCCATCAAGGAAATGCTGAACATCACTTGCCTAGCATCTGAAACATCATCCTCCCTAATCAAGGGGTCCCACCTCTTAAATAATCATAAATACACAAGTGTGTGCAAAGAAAGCCTCAAAAAATCTTCAGTGGCATGATAACAACGCTGTTGGCTGTAGTATTCTTTTGCATGTCACTTCAACCTATTTCCATGCTGGTGTCAAAGAACGCAATATATTTAGCTATTATATTAAGTAGACTGCAAATAAACTCTTAACATTGAAACAATTCTAGCTGGCCAATGTAAAGCTGAAATTTTCATAAGCTGGTTCATTCATAAAGGAAAAGATAACATGCCTTTTTCTGAGCAATAGCAGCTCGACACAGTTTGTTCCTCAGCTGGCTGTATTTCTCTTGGTGGTCTGTGATGCACTGAGTAAGCACACGCTTCTCCTGCAGCCATTCCATACGGTGGCATTCTAAAGTCCTTTGGAAAAATCAGGTTGAAAGATTAGGAGGTTATACAAACAAAGCAGTATGTTCAGTTAATGCCTTAAGGTTCTTAACATAGATGCATCTTTTCACAACTCCTACCTTTATATACTTGAAGGATCTGATTTAAATTTGATTATGCTACAATCTAATTGTGACTAACAACATTTGAACCGGTGCATTAACATTATCCTAGGTTTTGTTCAACCATGAGGCAAACTTTGAAAACTGATTCCAATAAGCTAGCTAAATGTTGGCACACTGCCAAACCACTCACAGAGAATTCCTAAATTCAGGTCAAACAATCACACTGGAACATAAGAGTAGACACCTATGCCAAACATCAGCTGTCAGAAGAGCTGACAACTACCTCCTCTGTGTGGAGGAACAGGGTGCTGCCCTATGAAGTCCACTGTGTCTTTGTGAAAGACTTGACTAGTATGTGCTCCCGACCAGAACAAACACCAGTTCAACAGGAAGCTCCCACCAATATGGTCTCTAGACAGCATTCCAGCTGAACACACACCACCAATGGCATATGTTATCTGTTTAGATCTTTGCATGCTTAAAACATACTAAAACTAGGCTGTGTTCTCTCAGCAGCGGATAGGAAAGGAGCCAGTTTCTCTCTGCTGCCTTGTTTGTTTGGGCTATCTGTATTGTGAGTCAAAGCAGACAAGAACTAACTGCATAATTAATTACATTACTGTTAAAAAAATAAAACCAAATGTTGAGATTCTATGCAGCAGTTTTAAAGCAGGCCAAGGCTTGTTATCAGTGCATCCATACTAGTCTAGTCCTGGGCTGAATCAGTTTCCCTACAGGAACTCTGAATGCATCTCCATAAATTTCTCTTCAAATCACCTTTCTCTTGGGCATCGAGGGCACTCACCTCAGAACCAGGGTTCTGGCCCATGTGGTAACTGTCACAGCTCTTGTAGCACATCCAGTGTGGCTTGTACCTCGCTGTTGACTGGAAAGAGCTAGTAGTTCCCAGGAACCAAAGCACTTTCAACAAGCACTGATAAGCAGTAAAAGGATTTCAGTTGAGGCAGTGGTTAAAAATGCCATGAGTTGGGTATGGGGGTTTTTTGGGGTATGTTTTTTGTTTGTTCCTTTAAATGCCAGCAATTCATTGTTCCTGAAATGCTTAACAAGTGCCTACTTAAGCTCATCTCTGAACTGTATCAGTCTCATAATTTGTCTTCAGCTCTTTTCCTCATTTCACATTTTCATTTCCAAACCTAAGATTGACACAGCCAGGCATGCAGCTGCTTTGCCTACTTATGCTCAGTCCTCAACTGGCATTATTTATCTGAAACTTTATCTGATGCTTTCTTATCTTTTGATCCCTATTTCACTTCCTCTTGCTTTAGTGCAACTTAAACTCTTGGAGTTCAAGCTCGTAAGAATTACTGAACTGAGGATGTCCTATCACCCAGACTCATAAAAAGGATGGAAACATGTCCCAAGGCTCCCAGGATAGCAATGGAACAGACCTATGGGACTTACATATAGGTTACAAAGCTGCTTCATTTCTGCAGTATCAGCCTTGGCATATCTCCCATTACCTACAAACTTGTACAACTTTCTCTGAGAACTGACAAGTTCCTTCTGCTGCCTTCCCAGGAAAACCTAGTCCTGACTGGTCTGTGGTCCATAAATATGTAAAAGACACTGACAGTCTCACTCAAATAATAGCAACAATCTCAGACTATAAATACACCTCCCTAAAGTGAATATCCAAAGTATTTAACTGCTACTGACAACTGAACATATTCTCCAGTCCAAATGCAATAATACTCACAAATGTTAAACTGAAAAGCAGTAGTTAAACTAATGACAACAAAGCAATTGCAGTACCAAATTGTAGCAAGAGATGTTAAAACAAAAAAAGGCCACCTTATACCCCTTGGAAGTTTTGTATTTGATCTGGGATGCTGACTTTTTAAAAAACCCACCACACAATAACCCAGTACAAGTTAGACATGTATTTGGTTATTAGGATAGGAAATTCTGAAGAGCCATTCGCATTGGGTCTCTGTGGCCAGGTTTTGGTAGCAGAGGGCACTACAGGGGTGACTTCTGTGAGAAGCTGCTGGAAGCTTCCCCCATGTCTGGTAAAGCTAATGCCAGCCAGCACCAGGACGGATCCGCCACTGGCCAAGGCCAGGTCAGTCAGAAATGATGATAACCCCTCTGTGATAAGATATTTAAGAAGGAAAAAAAGTTATTGTGCAGATGAAAATCGCAGCCAGAGAAGAGCAGAGTGAGAACATGGGAACAACTCAGCAGACACCAAGGTCAGTGCACAAAGAGGGGAGGAGATGCTCCAGGTGCTGAGCTGAAGTTCACCTGCAGCCTGTGGTGCAGACCACAGCAAGGCAGCTGTGCCCCTGCAGGACCACGGACTGGGAAGCAGGTTTTTCTGATAGGACTTGTGGCCCCATGGGGGACCCACGCTGAAGCAGCCTGTGCCTGAAGGACTGCACCCCATGGAAAAGTGATCCACATGGCAGCCGTTCATGAAGAACTGTTGCCCGTGGGAGGGACTCAGGCTGGAGAAGTTCACGCAGGACTGTCTCCTGTGGGAGGGACCCCATGGGGAGCAGGTGAAGGACTCCTCTCCCTGAGCAGTGGCAGAAACAGCAACTGACTGTGAACCCCATTCCCCATCTCCCTGTGCAGCTGGGGGAGAGGAGGTAGAACTTGGAAGGAGGGATGGGGGGGCAGATGTTTTTAAGATTTTTTTGTCTCATTGTCATGCTCTGATGCTCCTAGTAATACATTTAATTATTGTCCCCACTTGCAGTGTTTGCCTCTGATGATCAGTAAATGATCTCTCCCGGTCCTTATCTCTGCTCATGAACCCTTTGTTATATTTTCTCTCCTCTGTCTGGTTCCAGAGGGGAGTGAAAGAGCAGCTTTAGTGGGTACCTGGCATTCAGCCAGAGTCAACCTACTACACCATTTCAGGCCAGCTGACAAGTTAATCTTTAAATTCCAGAAAAGTATTCTTTGCTATACGGAATCTGAACAAGATTTGGCTTCCTTCAGCATTTATTATCATATTTTGATGGTATGTGGTCAAGTTTGTGCAAAAAAGGAAAGTGATTATTTTTAATGTTGATGAGAGGAGCTAGAAGATAACCAATAAGCTTTTATTTACCTCACATCAGCTAAAAGTATCTACTGGGAGAGGAAAAGAAGTATATACACATATATACTGATTGGGTCCCTGAAACATTATCAAAGCATAATACAGTCCTTGAATGCTTTTTTCAACCTTACTGTTTAAATATTCTTAAAAGAATTGTCTGAAACTCTATATCCACTTACAGAAGTTTGACATTCACTTCAGTATAAGTAGAATTTCATTTTATACAAGCAACGTAATCAATAATATTTTAACAGACATGAATGGAAACAAACTCCTGTTATTGAAGTTACCATGAGCAAAGCTTTCATACATACTGCACAACAGAACATATAGCCATTTTTCACAACTGTCTAGTATTTCCTGTTCATTTTTACTTTCTGACTTTAACCTGAATCTACAATCCATAGTTAAGTAATGTACATGACAGGAACACAAGCAACATAAAAATAAAACCAAAAGAAAAAAATTACTTCTCTGTTTCCAGTTGAGTTTTTTCTGCCTGTTGACATTCTTGTTTCAATCTTTCTATTCTTTCCTTCAACTTCTGATTAGACTCCAGCAAATCCTTTTCTGATTGAGAAAGTGAGGCAAGCTGGAGTTGCATGTCATGGATTTGCTACAAAAAAAAAAAGAAAAAAGTTTTTTCCATTTGAGAAGGTATGCAAATAACTGACAATTCATTTTGAGATACTGAGATAATGCAAAATGGATAGAGCAACTGGCTTTAGCTGTAGCTTTTCATTAGTCTATTTTACTTGTCCCTTTTTGCCTTACTTAGCAGTTTCTCCAGAAGCTTTCAAGTAAATCACTATTAGACAAAGGTTTTCTATTGTACTTAAAATGAGAGGGGGAGGCCAGACTCTTCAGTCATTGATGTATCCCCCAGCACTTCAGAATTTCAGTGTTAAGTCCCAGGGCAGAACAGAACTAGAGGACCAGACATTTAGTAGCAGAGCTATGGAGCTACCCAGGGCTGTTCTCTCTCATAATACACAATGTGTTACAGCCAGCAGTACAGCAGACTGTACCAACCAGTTCACAAAAACAAGGAAGAACAGAGCCTGAAAAGTCTAACCTCTGCAGCCAGCTTACAGAAATTATTTCCCCCTCCTTTTCCTCTCACCACATGGAAACTCAGACACCCCAATTTCTGATTTCTGGAGTTAAAAAACAATTGCCTTGAACTTCAAGTGCACACAGCTTGCAAAGTACTTTGATGCACAGCTATTGTTACCTACTGAGTAACATCATGGGCAAGCAGGAGTTAAAAGAATTAGGTTTTATTTTCAACACTCCCATCAATTGACTAAGCAATAGAAATATACCTCTTCACACTAGTTTGTTCATTTATGAAACATCTGTTAAGCTCTTGAAGAACCTCAGATGAGAGATGCAGTGCAAATGCAAAGCATTACCTAGAAACAATTTATAAGTCTCCATGGAAACTGAATCTCCAGTTAAATAGCGCATAACCATATTCAATATACCAGTCTATAAACATTCAGCTTTGAAATCCCTGGTACCCACAAAACACATGAAGCAAAAAGCTGTAATTCATTTATAAAGGTTCATAAAGCATGATTGATTTCTGAACACTTCTCCTTTCAAATATCTGCAGTATGCATTTTGTTCCTTGAGAAAAAAAAAAGCTTTAAAAATTCAATTTAGTCTTCAAACACAGGACATGGTAACTACAGGAAAGAATGTATTTTCTATAAAACATTACAATGCAATAAAACCTTACCTGTTTCTGATCAGCGCTTTCACATTTCCTTTCTTCCAGCTCTTTTCTCTGCATAGCTTGCTGTTGAATTTTTAATCTAAAATTGTATGAGATAACTTTATTTTTATCTAGTCAAAATACAGATGTTATAAGCTAGGACAAATCAGTCTGAAAAATAAATAGCAGTACTTGAGAGGCTGATAAATATTTAACTAAACAATGATTAAAAATATATTTTATCACTGATTAGAATTTCCATAGGACTAAAATGCATTGATTTGTTTGCTTTTGGAGTATGACTTTTGCTCATTTTATCGTACTGATCTTCATATAAAACTGTAGTAACCCAAGTTAACTCACAACCATAATAACCAGCTCAAAGAGATATCAGAGTTCCAGCTTGCCAGTTGCTGATATGGTGCTGTTGTGGAAAGAGAAATGGTTTACACCAACACTGGGGCTATGCCAGCTGGCTATGGAACCAGCGTTAATAAATGTGTATTGCAAAGTCATCACTTAAAAATTTTCATTGAAATTATATATTATTAAAATGTTTGAATGAAATAATGTTATTTTTTAAACAGTTCATTTTTAATTCTGCCCTCTCTTTTACATGATGCAAAAGGCAAATTTTTTTAATCTGCTATAATGACCATTTCATAATGAAGATTTCTGTATCTGTGAATAGTAAACTTTTATGCTGCCTACTGTAAAGAACTTAAGGGGGGAAAATGAGAAATTTGTGCTAAGATTAGAAAAGCCACACTACCTCAAACGCTGAAGTTCCTTTTTGCTAGATTCTTCTGCCATCTGTGCAGCACGTAGTTTCTCTTCATATTGATCCTTTTCAGATTGTCTCCAAGTATCTTCTTCCAGTTTCATCTTCTCTAGATGAGCTAATCTGTTCTCGAGTTCTAACCTGAGACATTATTCAACATGCACACAAAAATCATTACAAAATGCCAGAAGTGTTTAGTGGTTAAGAGTGACATTTTAAAAAGTAACTCAAAACACTCCTCTTTTAGAAGTTGAGAAGTAAATCAACAAACATACTTTTCATTCTGTAAGGCTGCAATATTGTCAAAACCTTCCTCTTTGGCAGCTTGCACTTTACGAATTAGCTCTCGATCCTTTTCTACTAAAAGCACTTTATGACGTTTAACAGCTGCCTTAAGAATTTCCTTGTCGGACAGCAATCCTGCATTATACATTAAAAAAAGTTAAAATGTCATTACTGATAACAACCTGATGAAATCCAGTATTCAAATAACTTTACAAATGCATAAAAGGGAGCCAAAAAACACAATTCATAAGACAGAATGAATGGGGAAAGGGAAAAAAACAAAACACAAGAAAAACAGAAGAGACATGGCCTTTCTTAGTATAAAAGCAACATTTCAAAAACTTTTGAAAAGTAATCATTTTACTGTAATCTCTGTCTAGGAGAGTTTATTATTTGCACATACAAAAGTAAGTAAACATTTTATATTATTACAGATTTAAACTCTAGAGCAATTTATACTAAGTAGCTGTGTCTGATTTAAAAAAAAAAAATAAAGTGTTCCATAATAGCTACGAAAAGGTCAAGCAAGAAAATTTTCCTTTTCTGGAAAAGTTTACAATAAACAGTAACTGGTTACCAGTGAAACCATAGTAACCGGGCTACAACATATTTCACATTTTAATCCAAATGAGGCAATTCTAAAACTATGACTCTATAGGCAGGGACAAATGATATAAATTAAAATCTTGTGACAGAGACACCTGTGTTCACTGGAAAATAAGCTGACTTGCTCTAACAATGACTCCTGGTTATTTAGCTAATTCAGTGATGCAAATTGAATTCCACAGCAAGTTCAGGTTAACTTAAAACTTGTCTGTATTTAGTTTTATACATAGGGCCCAACATTTTTAGTTTGCAATATGCTGTAAGCATATTGTCAATACAGAAAACACCACTTTCTAGTTGCTCTTAGCGAACTTAATATTAAAGCAAGTGAACAGAAACAACCACTTCAGAAAGACAAAAGCACTATTTTAGGGTTATGGCAAATCAGTGAGGACAATTCTCTTTAAAGCTGTATAGTGATTTAAATCACCAGCACATAACTAGTACTAGAAAGTTTTTACCTTTTCACTCTAGAAAGCTATCTGAAGTTCCCTACATACTCAGCTGCATCAGGTAGCTTAGAACATTGCCTATTTCCTTCAAAGAATGAGCTAGAAATTGCATTTTGTTTTACATGGCAGCCTTACCGAATTGGTATCAATTCCACGGACATAGAATCAAAAAACAAACCAACTCCTGAAGACCTATGATACATTACAGTTTCAAGCCAAGTGTGAAAGACTCTAGAATTTAGCCATAATAGAAAAACAGCCACATGAAGCACAATTTAAAACAGATTATATTCAAATTCTTACTACTATACATAAACACAAAATAGTTCTGTAACTGTTCTCAACCTAGCAAGTGAAACAGCACAGCTATTTCAGATACAAAATGACTTGTCAGATCTATGACCTAGACCAGACGTAGAAGGTGAAGGCTGCTGGGGAGTTTGCAGAGGACAAATAATTGCATTATTGTAACTAGAAGTTACAAAAGAAATAGTTAGGAGATAATTTCATGCTTTACCATCCATTTCACTTTGAATCTTGTTTTTCTCTCTTTCTACCTCGCTCTTTGTTCTTGCTGCCTCCAGTTTGACATTTGTTATTTCCAATTTATGTGAATGTTTAAGTTCTTCTACCTATGAATTAGGAAAAAACACCACCAAATCAACTATAATAAATTTATATGTATTTACTTCACTTCCGTCTAAAGATCACTCAGAGTCAAGCTAAAATAAGTTAAATTTAATCTCCAAAAGTAAAACAAAACAGTGATATCGAAAGCCAGATTATAAATTGGTCCCCCAAGTAATTTCAATTTGGTAACTACTTATAGTCCCCCTGACCTCCAGGAGTGCTACACTACTGTCTCAAAATTCAGGTCTCCAGAGTTTTAAAGTGCATTTTAAATTAAATACTTCTCTACAGACACATCAAATGGCATCATAAAAGCAGGAGCTTTAAGAACATTAAATCAAAGAAAATTACTGCTTGCATGGAAGCTTTCTATAGTTTAGGCATTTGTACACAGTAATTACATGGTCAATGAGAATCAAATATCTAGAGGAAAGCACTTATAACGAAAATCCATTCACAATGACAAACATAATTACAACGTGCTAGCATATACAAGTGGCAAAAGGTTAAGAATGACATAGTACCTTATTAAGTAACTACATGGTGGATTTGGTTGCTTAAATACTTAGTTGAGAACATTTCGGGGCAACTTGCAAAGATTTAAGGTGGCATTTTTAAGGCACAAATTCCAGAAGGCAAACATGTGCACCTGTGCTCAGCAATAAGTTTGAGTGGGTGCAGAAGTGGGTGGAGGTTACTACAGAAATTAGTTTCCACTTTCCTCCCTTCACGAAATACCACTGAAAATTTTATTTCGCCCTAATTCTGGGGGTTAGCAGAGAAGACCAGTTGATACAAAAGAAAAAGATTGTAAAGATCATCTATATATTCTGATAGATGGTTGAAAATCGTTTAGCAGAAATTTTCCCCTCCCATTTAGTATTCACGTGGGACAAGAATAGCACATTACATGAAGAGGTTTTAAATAGTAGTATAGCTATAACCTATTCTTATGGTAAATTAGAAGGATTCTTTTTTTAAATTAAGTACCAAAATTAAATACTCACCACTCAAACACGTGCACTGTAAAGCCTGTTTTGAATTAAAACTGAGATCGTTAAAGAACAACTATGGTTGAAGTTTTCTTCCTGTTTGGTATCTTTCTTAGTATATTATGACAAAATTAACTGCCATACTATGCAAAGTGCATGTTAGTGTTTGGAAAGCATACTCATAAAATAGGATAGCTTTTAGTCAACAGAGAACTTAAAATGATTCGGTATTCAGACAGATAGACAAGACCAAAGTCAGTGGCTTTACAGTTACTTCAGAACTACTTAAAGACTCTTCAGAAAGGTAAGAAAACACAGGGGATTCAATCTGCTACCAGAACCTGACAGATGTGATATAAAATTATTACCGAGTATTCTCTCCAGAAAGGAGGGAACAAGAGACAGCAGAAAGCTAGTATTTACCCAGGTAACTACTTCACTAGGTCTAGTATCCTGACTCAAATGTACATAGAGCAGTGCAAGTATTCTACAACATTTGAAGGTCAAAAGGTTTACTAGTGTTTCGATTTTTTTTGTTTATTCAAGCAATCACATATGAAATTGCATAAAGGATCTGTCTCAAGGAAAAGTATACAATCATAGAACTAAACCTCTAAAACCTGCTGTCAACCCAACAACTAAGTTACTCAAATATGTTGTAAGACAACAGTCTACTTAAAATGGTATGATGCAATTCTGTACTGAAATATTTCTGTACAAGCAGTGTTGGCACTAGCCCAACAAAAATGCTATGATAATGCGACTACCCTGCTTCTACTATAACCTAAATCTCCACAAGAAATTGCAAAGCAGCTTGCTTCCTGTAGCTAACACAGCCCATTCAGATACTTTTTAAGACTTCCAGAAGCCATAGCTCCATTATAAAAATAAGGGAGGAAAAAATTAAATTTAAAGCTCTGAAGGCTGGTTGTTTTCATGAACAATAAAAACACGTGTAAAGACATCTCTTCGAGTCCTGTTCTGTTTAGGAAAAGGACCTAGAAAATGAAATAAAAAGAGCATAACCTCAATCTTTAGAAATACTTTAAGGTATGATGTTTCTCCTGTAAAGTCATACATACATTCTATATATTCCAACAGAAATTGGGGAAGAATTCCAAACCTGTTTTAAGTCACAGCAGAAGACATTTTTAGTTTATTCTTAGTGTTAAATATAAACAGAAAAACTTAAACATAACAGGATATGGAAAAATTATTTCAGATACCATAAAAGTACTTACTTTAGCAGCTAAGGAATTAACTTCTCGTTCAGATTTGTGAAGTTTGCTAGTTAAGACAATGTTTTGCTCGTTACTCATCTGCAGTTCTTTCTCAATTCGATCAACCTGTAGTTCAGCAGACTTCTTTTCTGCCTTGAATGAAGGAGGGATTTGTAAGATTTTTGAAGCAGGGTTGCCTCTTGTTATTCATTTGAAATGTTCGATTGATCTGGGCTTTCATTTATTACTGATTCTTTATATTATATAAGATGATATATAAATATCTTGCTCAATGATATGTTCCAATACAACAAGGGTCTTGAATTTTACTCAAAAATCACAATTGTTTTTACCAACACTTCCTACACAGAATCACACACATTTTCAGTCCTACTTCACAAGAGGTGAAGGTAACCTGAGTTGGTTAGGAGGCAGCAGGTGTGCCCACCAGTAAATTACTAGGCAGTAAACACCAGTATGACTACAGGCATAACTCAGAAAGATGTCATATGTTGGCCTACACAAATATACTGACTGAAGAATTAACATCATGGAGAGGAAATAAAATGCAATTACTTGTGAGTATTATAGACTCAAGACCCTGAGCTTTACTAAATATCAAAAAGGTAATATAACCTATAACTTCACCTTCTTTTTTTCTGAACAGACCTATTTCCAGCAGGACTCTTTTTAAAATTTTCTAAGAATATTACAGCATTTTTTAAGTTGATATCAGAGCACTTTGTGCCAAAGGTATACAGCACTGATAATAGTAAAAAGGAAAATGAACCATCTATCTGTATGCTGCAGCTGTATGAGAAATCTAGATGAAAAGCCTCACTACCTAGAGAGACAGCAAGAACTGACAGGAGGACTGATGACCACAGAAGGGGAATACAGTGGAATCCTGGAAATGTACAACAGGCTGGCAATAACAAAGTTTCTTTAAGGGAGAGCAACAGCCAAGAACTGAACAATTGCAGTAAGTGTTGGAGAAAGAAGAGGCACAGGCAAACAAGACAACAGATGAGGAAAGGATTAAGAAATAAAGAAGCATCACGTAACATTTTTGAAAAGAATAAAAAAAATTACAGTAGAAGATTATTAACATATTGTCATTGGTTTCTAACTTCAGCCAAGTGGCAAGTGCTGACATGACCATCTTACTGACTGCAAATGTGGACATCATTCCCATGTTTAGAAAGGAGACAATTCAACAGAGCTCTCCACAATTCAGTTGAGCTCTCCACCTTTCCAAAATTGAATTGGTAGTACATGACTCCAAACATACTTCAAATTTGATTTTAAATCTGAAATGTATAAATTTAAATTATGGAGTCAATGGCAAAATGATCCATGACTTCAGTGACAGTTCCATCAGACCAAGGGCTATTCTCACTACATTCTACAAGGGGGAAAAATAATAATAAAAAAGTCTTACCTCTAGACACCGCATCGCAGCCTGCATGTCAGCTAACTGTCGTGCCTGTACTCTTTGAACACTTTCTGCTTGCACACCACAATTGTGTTTTTCTGCTCTTAGTTCTGCTACTTCTGCTTCAAAGGCTTTTAATTTCTGGCACAGTTGTGCCTTTTCTCTAGAGAGTGCCTCCAAACGTTTACTGTCCTTTGTGGGATCAACACTAAGCAGCTGATTATGGAGCTCTTCTTTATCTTTATCCAATCTTGCAATCTGATAGTTGTTAATCAGAAAAATAAAAGCTTTAACATTGGTTAGATGTCAGGCAGCAACAAATATAGCAGTTGACAATTCAGAAAGCAGCAGCAGTGGGCACTTAAAATATTAAGAAATTATATTAGCACTTGTTTTCTTGCTCAGTGTAGGAAAATAAAGCAAGAGCAGCTGACTTCCTAAAGAAAGTGGGCTCTTTTTAAGATCACTAGAGAGTCCAGTGTTGACTGATGTCCTCATTAGGGAACCGGATGATAGGATGGAGTCACTTTCAGGAAGCTTGTGTGTGATACCAAATTGGGGGGAAATGGTCAATGCACTGGAAGGCAGAACTGCTATTCAGAGGAATCTGGGCAGGCTGAAGGAATGGAATGGACCCTCTTCAACAAGAAGAGCAAGTCATGCATGTGAGATGGAGTAACTCAGTGCAACAACATAGGTTGAGAGCAACTGTCTCTCTGTTCTCAACTCCATTGAAAAGGATCTGGAGCTCCTAGTGGACAACAAGCTGAACATTAGTCATGAGAGTACCCTTGCATCAAAGATGACCAATCGAATCCCAGCAGATTGGCAGAAGGATAGCTAGCAGATCCAGGGAAGTGATTCTTTGTCCCCCTTGCAGTACTGGTAAGACTGCATCTGGAATGAGCATCAAGTACATAAAGAAAGTGACAAACTGAATCAAGCCCAATGGATGGCCTCTAAGATGGTCAGGGAGCTAGGGCACATGACATATAAGGACAGGCTGAGAGAACTGTGCCTCTTCTGCTCGGAGAAGGGAAGGAGACGGAAAGAGAGAAAACAGGCACAGGCTGGAACATGTGAAATACCAATTAGATATCATTAAACAAGTTTACCATGAAGATGGCTATATACTGAAATAATTTGGCCAGAAAAAGTGTGAAATCTCCATCCTTACAGGTGTTCAAGACTTGATTTGGCATGGCCCTGAGCAACTTGATTTTATTACATTTCAATATATTAAGCAGAATTTTGGACTGGAAAGAGGTCTATTCCAACTTATATTATGATTCCACCATTTTATAATTACAACAGAACTCAAATCTGCTAATAACTCAAGACAGTCAACATAATTGGGCCCTGTCAGACAATAAAGCAAAAAAAAGGAAATCTTTCTGTTACAAGGCAGTACAAAAACTAATCTGGAGACAGCAACTAACAAACATAAGTATATAGATTGTTGTGTTTCAGTTAGTTACACGAACTGAATGCAATACTGGGGGCAAAAGAGTGAAAAGTAAGGTATGTAAGAGGTCTCTTGATATTTGGAGACTAGTCCAAACTCTGATTTGCAGAAGTCTCTTTAAAAGTTGCACCAGCATCCTCTAAGCAGCAAAGCCAATTTCTGCAGCAAAAGCCCTACAAATGCTATTTAAGAGGAGATTCAGAGACTTATTACATGATATGCCCAAGCCATCATTTAAGAGTGAAGATGTTTTTATAGCCTTTTTGTGCTAAATGACATGGAAAGTTAACAAAGCTTTGAGAGAAACCAGACCTCACCGTGCCCTGGGCTCAGGGTAGTTTCATTCCGTGTAAGTGAGCTACCCAGCTGCAAGACTAGCACAAACCCAACAAGCCCATGAGAGAGGCTGTAAAGCAGCATGCAGGTTTAGCTCCAGGATGGACAACTGTTTTGTTTTTAATGCGTTGCACTTGCAAACGTGGATTGAATTTGAAAGCGATGATTGCTTTGATTTGTGTCTGATGTTTGGAGTAATACATTCAAATCTGGCACCTTAAAATATATGCTCCCAGAAAAATACTTAGATGAATATGCAAATGACACATGCAACACTCATTTACACTGCTGTATATATTAAAACATAAATATGTTGGCAATTTATTTAGCTATATACACTTTTGAAAGTCCAAATCTGAAACAGAAATTAATTAATGGCTTATTCAAGAGTTAATACAATTGAAATAAAGCTACCAAAGCTTTCAGCATCCTTTTGATTATCACTGTAATGATCCAACCCTAGGATAATAACAGGTACATTGCAAAATGTACTCTTATCTGATATCAAAAATGCCTTCCTGGATTAGTTGTCAAATAAGTAATTTAAAATCTAAACTTACATCTGTTACTCAGATAACTTATTAATTTCAAATTCCATCACAAACATGATTCAAAAAAAAGCATTAAGCAAACCTACTGGCTGTCACTTACCAGAAGGCAAGTTATTCTTACTTATTAACAGGGCAAATGATACTGCAACACATGACTGAACAAACCTACAGAGGCAGTTTTAGGCCAAGTCACACAAGTGTTTTGAGATTTAAGAGAATGGAAACAAACATTATGAAATGGTGTCAAACCGACAACTCTTCAAGTACCATCAGTTCCATAACGTTCAAGAAGCTTTGCCACCAGTTTCGATACCACTATAACATTCTATGTACCTCAGCCTCATATTGTATTTTCTTCTGTTCTAAAATACGTGCATGTTCTTCCTGTTGATGTTCAAATTCTGATTTCAGAAAAGTGTGTTCGTAACGAAGTTTGTTGTATAGTGTTCTGTATTTTTCCACTTCCTAAGTTAAGAAAAAAAATTTAAAAAAAAAAAATCAGATTTTTAGATTTTCTTCAAATGTCCATGCAATGTTTCTGTCACTTCAAAAGTTACATTTGATGAACTGAATGCCTCCTTCTCCCATGATTTCAACCTTCCCTGACTGAGACAACAGTACCAGACAAAGAATGTCATACTTGCACCCCTTTCAGTTTTTATTTTCTTAGGTTTTAGGAATAGTTATAAAGTGGTGATCACTACTCTAAATGAAATAGAATTTCAACACTTGCCACTTACATTTTCTACTACTTACACTTTCTAGCTTCTGATAACGTTCTCTCATAGGAGATTCCAATTCGTCCTGTATTTTCGCTTTTAACAGTTCTAATTTCTGAGGAGTTAGCACCTTAAAAGAGAAAAGTATCACAAATAACAGGTCATATTCATTTATTTACACTGTGATAGGACAGACAGTGAGGAATAAAGTATTTCAAATATGATTTTAGGAATTCTGTTTAATTTTCTGTAATTTTTCTACAGAATTTTCAATAGTAGTTACAGGGGCAAAAAAACATACTAGTGAACTAAAAATATTCTGGAAAGGTAACAGAAGCATTTAAAATGCCAGTATGTATTGGTAGAAGCAATAGAAATGTCAAGCTGAATTGCCAAGAGATTTTTCTCTTTTGTGGGGGAAGTAGGGGAGGAAAAGTGGTCTCACATAAAAGATAAAGAACTAGCATCTGGAAAAACTTAAACAGTAAGTGAACCAACACCAAAAAATCAAAATGAGCAATACCAAACCAACTATTCATAAAACATGTTAGATATATGTTCTCCAAAAGATACATGGGTACTGGTTTGAATGAAAAAAATATCATGAAAGTCTCCCTGCCTTAAGCTCCATGCTGTATGGTATTTTGTTAACATTTCTTGGGTATGGTTCATACAGCAAACTATCTACCAAGAAGAAGTGTTTAATAAAAAAAACATTCCATCCACAATCCGTGACATTCTAATTTATTCTACTTTTCTTTCACTTATCTGAAGTCCCTGAAGTTCTAGTTATGGTACTGAGGCACATCTCCTCCATTCAGAGTCTGGGACCCTTTGCTTAGATGCTATACTTGTTTCCTAAGAATATGTCCTATATTATTTTATAGAAACAAGCAGTTACATAAAGTGTCATCCAAATTATCTTAAATACTGAGGGTGGATTTTTTTTGATGTGAGTTTTTTTTAGAAAGAAAGAAGAAAGCTTTAATAATGAAGAGAAACAAATATCTATTTTTCCAGTCATTTATCCTAACAAGTTTAGGCACCTAAGTTACCCTCCAAGGCAGATGGTTTTCTCCTTAACAGGAGAGCAAGCACGGAGACTGAGGATCTTATACAGCACCTAACAACAGGATTTGGAAGATTCGGTTAAAAAAGAAAACAATCATTTCAACACATAGTCACTCTAGAGAAGAGCCATTACTCATGCCGGGTGAATTTCAAGACATCTGAAATATATCCAACTGGGGTATATACATGTTACACAAACAGAAAAATACGCACGGCCCTATTACAGGATAGAAATACATATCAAGTCCTTCCAGTAAATTATCTCACCTGCATCTTCATTTTTTCCAGCTCTTGTGTTTTACTCAGCAACTGTTCTTGATAGTCAGCGAGAAGCTGCTGAACTTTTTCATGTGCAGTCTGTTTTTCATCTAACAACTGCTTCAGTTCATCTTGTGATTTGGTATAATCACCCTGTAATCTGAAATAAAATACATATTTACTTTATATTTACCTTCTAAATTAGACCTTAAAGCTCAAAAACTCACATGCAGAAGCAAACACACAAACATCAAACATGAACTAAGCTATAAATATCCTCTTCCTGTAATATACTGAAGAGTTATCCCATACTTACATGCATAAAACGTATTGCCAAAACATAATCTGCAATGTCTAAAGTTACTTCAGGTACTTTGAACTGTTTATTTTCTAATATGAACAACACTCAAATCTGTCCTTAGATACAGAAATAGCTACACACAACACATACAAATAAATCCCTTCCAACGTTTAGCTTCACATTTTAACAGCTCAAATGAAGAAATTTCTTTAAATTGATGTACCTTTGATGTTCTGCCTTTAAAATTTGGTAATTTGCTTTATGGCGTTCACTTCGCATTTTTTCATCTATCAGAAGTTTTAACAATTCTTGTGGATTATCTGTATCACCATTTCCAACCACAGGAGGAAGGAGGTTGCCCGAACCATCCATTTTATGATGACTGTTTACAATGAGTATGGAGAAGACAAGATTAAAATTAACGTATAACTAATCCACAACACAATCCACTCTTTCTCCTGACATCTCAGAAGATCAAGACACCTGAACAAATATAAGGACATGTCATTAGCATTCGAGTACATTCACAGTTCAAAGGTTTCACACATTGCTTTTTCTTTAAGTACAGAAGAATCCTGGTTCTGCTGTAACTCAGGTTAAAAACCTTTACTGAGAGTGCAACTCTTGACTGCTCATTCTGCCTGCCCTGAGAAGTAATAGTGCTTCCAGGGGCACAGAATAAACTTAAACACAGAGATATTTTGGGTCAATACAAAAGAAGCACAAGCACTTCTATCTGACAGATTACATGAAATGTTATTTTTACTTACACTATACACTGACACTCCAACTATAATGCTGGTAATGCCCCAGTTATGCCTTGTTAGCCAGAGTTCAAGCAGAGGCCACAGACATCAGGCATATACAGCTTTTCCTAGTACTTATCAAAGTCTGTCCCACTATCCTAAGAGGTTATACTACTCAATACACCACCATTTCTGCTGGAAGAAAAAAAGATAATTCTCTCTCTTGAATTCCTATCAAGCCCTCTCTGGAGAAGAGTTAGGGTTTCAGGGTCAGCCTGGAAGACGCCAGCCTGCAGTTCAGTCCTGAAATATATCACTGACACATGTCGCTTCCTCATTTTCAAAGTTTATCTTGTGGTTTCTTGTGACCTTTCCAGAAAGAGATTTGTGAAACATGACAGTATCAGATTGGTGAGAGAAAAGCTGCAAATCGACGGTCACCAAGAAATGAGGAAGTATCCTAATATGCCTCGTACGTGCTTTTCGATGTTAGAAGCAACATGTATGAACGTGATCATTACCAACACTTCTACAGGATCTGGAGGAGGGATGACTGTAACTGAATTTTAGGGAAGTTACAAAGCTTTGAAACCACCTACTCTGCCATTTTAGCTTTTCCCATAGCTGGACTGATGCCTAAGAACTCCGTGGCTGCAGTGTACAAAGTGGAACTTTGTACAAAATAAAACTCAAACAGAAACAATGTTAAAACTCTAGCATCACTGCAAGTACCTCACTTTCTTTACAGGCACAGTTCCATTTTCTATTCCACTCTTCAAATCTTTCATGGATCTGTATCTGAAACACTTAAAATTCGATTCTATAATCCCCTGAACTGTAACCAAGATGTAAATCTATTTTCCATATAGAGAAATAAACATTGCATGTCAGTGCTCATTCCACTAGAAGACATAGCAACATCAGGAAAGTCTTAATATTTAAGTTTTCTTTCCTTAGTCACTAAGATCGGAAAGGTCAGAGGACAATCTACCACTTAGAACACTAGAACAGGCAAAGCAACAACAGCAACTTTGTATTCTCCTTCACCCAAATTTCCTGAGAGAACGAAAAGGAAGAAATGAGAATAGAATAAATCAGAATAAAGAACAGTATCCTCTGTGACTGTCCTATACGCACAACCAACTTCAACCATTAATGACATAAGTTCTGAAAAGCCTTCTAATTTTTCCTTCCTGAATTTTGTTGGTTATTAGGAAAATAAGGACAACAGCAATTCCCAAACTCAATATAAAGGCATTTTCAATTGTTAAACCCACAGCCATATGAGGAGAGCCGGACAGTGATGCTAAGGACAATAAATCACATGAGACAGCAAAGTTCTCGTACACAGAGAAAACCCAAGGCAGCAGATCCCTAAGAATTTCTAAGCCTATCAACAGGATTAACATGATCATTGTTAAAACAAAAAAAAACAACAACAACAAACTAACTAACAATAGTTTTCTCTGTCTCAAAATTTTTGCTTTCATAAACTACAGATACTAAATGTAACTACCAAACTATAAGCCAAAGCTCAGAATTAGGAACAGAGAATTTAAAGTCAGGTTGGAATCCTGCTGGTTACTTGAATAAGAAGTATTTCTGAAGCAGTATAGCAGATCTAAAGTCAAAGACACTAAAAAAGTACTACATTTTCTGACGGCATGTCAATCAAAATATAAACGGAAACGCAACCTTTTGTACTCAATTCCAAGCTGCTGCAGGTGAGTACATTCTTTCCTCACAGCTTTCCTCACCAGCAAAAAGTGCACAAACTACAAAGCAAGACACACAACTGGCTATGTACTCATATGAACGAACATTTCATGAAAAAAAAAAAGAGAGAAGAGAAGGAGATAATTGTAGCTCACAAAACAATGGTTTCAGACTGCAAAAACCTAAGCTATATGTATTTAAGGAAACAAAACTCTTCTGGCTTGCAGGGACATCTAGTGGCAAATTTCATGATTTGCATTCCTAGTGATGAAACAACGACAGAGATTTCATTACTTCATCAGAGCTCTTTCCTCGAAATCACGGATGGCAACTTGTAACATTTAACCTCACATTCTTACAAACAAAAAAGCTTTTTTGTTTGTTTGAGATGGAGTTCCCCCCCCCCCAAATAATAAAATAATTTCTGGCAGTGAACTGTCAATAGTTAACACCATTTAATTTACAAATATTTTAAGTAGATTACCAACCAAAATTTCTGCTCTGCCAATGACTTACAGTACTTGCTCATAGTCAGTGAACAGACCTTAAATAACCTCCAAAATTACACAAAACTACACCTATAATTTTTGAGAAATTCTTTAAATGAACACTAGGTTAAAATTTCTTCCTCTCCTGGAGATCTATTCAAGTAGAGAACCATAAAACATCTTTAAAGAAACTGAAATCACATAATACCTAAAGTTAATACTACACCTACATATTTGCCAAATTTTATCATGCTACTGAACTGCAAAATTGTATCAGTTGCCCTGAATTCATACCATGAAACCTTAACATCATTTTCCACAAGTATACATATAAAGGTATTGGTGCAGAGTCCTGAAACTTAGGAAATGCGCACTCTGTAGGTAAAATAGCAATACTTGTTGTAGAATAGCTAAGTGAAGCAACTCAATTACATTTTCAAGAATCACCTTTGCCTTTCTTCTCCAATTATTTATTTTCATACAGAGAGAAACATTGCTGAATGACCTACTTCGCATCTCTCCTCTTTATACCTAGACAATATGTAAGGGCTTTTCTTCTTGTACAAGATTTTTCAGCTTTCTTATTTTAACCTTTTGCTTGCTACACGCTCTTAAAATAGTGAGAATACTTGCATTTGCAGAAAAATATGATTATATCAATATAATTGTATTTCTTTATATTACATTTTTATGATATTTTGTTTACAATGTTTCCTTCTCACTTACCTGGCATAACTACATGATGTGACTGCAGCACGTATTGATAATTCACCTGAGTGCCACACATATCTCACTCATGGCTCTCCTTTCCATATCACAGTCACATTTAAAACACTTAAATTTATCATGTTTGAAGACTTTTCTACAGTTAGATAATACAATTAATATAATTTTGCAACTATTGATGAAAAAAATAATAGTATTAGCCTTGTGCTGCGTTTTGTTCAAACAGTAAAAGTCTCAGTAAAACCTGTGGAAGTCAAAGACCTGTTTCACACAGTGTATGGCCTAATTCCTCCGCCTGCTTCTGTCAGAACTCCAGATCTCTTCATATGCTCATTCTTTTTTTTGAATTGAATCACCCAAGGTCTTGTGAAACAATGAACTACTTGCCTGAAAGAGTGAGCTACTCAAAGAAAGCACAGCCTCTGAAAGCGACTTCAAGCACCAGCCCCTTCTCATCCCTGCCCAAGAGTCTACAGTAAAGACTAGATAACAAACTAATGAAAAAACATAATCCAGCACCAGAGCTCACTGTCACTGGGAATAGGAGGTTCCACTCCTCATTTTGTTATCCCCATTCTTACGTTTGTCATTCACCAGGCCCTTCCATGAACTGCTTTAACTCAAGAAGCCAACCCGCTCAAAGAAGCAGACAACACTCAATAGTTTTTCTGTGAGGTCAGTGAGTCACAGTAGCTAGTGGAAAAATCCAGCAAGCTACATCATCAGTGAAAGTAGGCAGCTGGTACTGGCTGGGGGAAAGGAACAAAGAGCCAAGTAAACAGACAGGAGGAGGAGCAAGCCTTTCTCCTCTTAGGAGCAGAGAACGGTCACACCAAGAGCTCAGATGTCCACAAAATCGCAGCCTTGGACTAGATATCCAGATTTTAAACATTCAAAGTTAAGTGTAACAAATTCTATCTTAAAAAACTATGCAACACACTCATGAGAGATCAGATTTCCCATGAACATCAAGTGTAAAAAAAATTCCCCCCAAATTATATATAATTTGAGAAATACGATAGCATACCTAGTGTTACTTTAACTTAATAGACCATATTCTACTAATCCATCCTCAGCAACTTGCAATAGCCAAAGTAATAACCTTAAAAGATATATATATATATATGGAGGTAGAAACTTCAATGAGAAACATGAAAACCTTTATTATAGAAAGGTCCACAATCTAGACATTGTTCAGATATTACAGTAGAGAATCCACTGAAAATAAATAACACCTTTGCACACCAAAGTGAAGAAATGGAGAAGATCTGTATGACTTCTGCATTACAGAAGACATCAGTCCCATGCAAACTACTATCACTCTTTCCACAGCACTGTTCAAGGTACGAATTTCAACAATTAACCATACATTACTTCAGTGCCCACCCCTATACAGGCACATGGCCACCCTCTCAATTTCTGTCTTATACTACAGGTAAGTTACTTATTAGGTGAAAAACAATGAACAAGGTTGTCTCTTAACTCAGGGTTAAAATTTGTGCTTTAGCCACACATCTACCAAGTCAAACTGATGGCAGGTACTGATCAAAGTGAAATTTTGTATGGGAGTTACACCTGGCAAACCTAGCTGTACTCAAGAGCAGCCAGTCTTTACACGCTGTGTGTTTCACTGATTTTTCATTAAAAGAAACCTTCAAATACACGAGAAACTTTTGCTCACTATAATCTCAATCAAAGTTCTGCTCGGGCATACAGATGGCTGCTTGTCGCAAATAATTCTACAGTCCTACTCTTCTGAAAAATTATTCCCCTTTCATACTGACTTAAAAATCGAGATGTTCAGGCAGGACATAGGTTTCACGTTACTGTATATATAGCACACCTCCAGTAGGCAGAAACATGATTATATACACCCTACAGTATGTGGATGAAGATCGTGTGAGAGGCTAAGAGAGTCGCTTAAGTCACCATGACCTTTGTACTGTTAATTTTCCTGACCCACGGACACAGGAGCTCGGTCAGAGAACAACACTCACACGAGTGCCACACATCAGGAAACATCATCATTACCCTCAAACAGCCAGAGGCTGAGGATCGCTGGTGGGAACGAAAGCAGGCAAGCATAAGGACTGGAAAGCTTGGCAGCCAGCGGGATCTGAACTGTGCCGCTCCCGATTCCGAGCCCACGAGCCCCCGGAGGCCGCAGCAGGCTGCTCCCACCGGGCACAGCGCCCGGCACGGGCGCTCTGGGATGAGCTGGGGCCTCGGCGCCGCCACCAGCGGCCAGGCGAGGAGCGGGGCCCGAAGGGCCTCCCCGCCCGCTCGCCGCGACGTGAAGCCCCACGCACGCAGAAAGGCCTCGGTCAGCCCGGCGCCCCTTCAGTGCCCGGCCCCGCTCCCCGAGCCAGGCCCCGCTCGCACAGCCAGGCCCCGCTTCCCGAGCCNTGCGAGCAGCCCAAGTATCGTAAACACGCCCTTCTGGTGAACATCCTCGACTTCCCTCTGAGACCTGACTGAAGCGCGAGACTGAACGTGCGCGTCGGTATTGACAAACCCCTAATGAGGTTAACAGTGCTTTAAAGAGAACTAACATTGTTTTCACGTAGTGTACGAGAATATGGGTATTGCTGATGACACGAGACAACTCTCCATGGAAGAAGTGGGGGGGAAAAGAGCCAAACGTGAGGTTTGCAGTGAGCATCCCCAGGCCCCTGGAGAGCTCGGCCAATGAAGCCTCGGAAACACCCCCCGGCACTTCCCAGCCACGGGGGCGAAGGTCGGGCCTTCCCTCAGTGTCAGCCCAGGCTGGCGGTGCTGTGCCATTCTGCCTGAGTGCTGCGCCTGTTGCAGTGTTAGAGGTGAAACAGCGACGGTATTCCATCTCTGCCAAGGTACACCTGCAGTGTACCAAATAGCACTACGAACACGACAATGAATTACAATCTGTTTTTTATTAAAAACAGATCTTGGTGAGAGGGAAGTCTTTGTGCTTGTACAGCTGCATTGACAGGAGTGGTAGCATTGCAGAGATTCTTTTCTTGGTTCTGTTAGTGTCTGTTCATATCAGGATTATATAGCTATAGTCTATTGGAGAACAATTAATTTACATGAGAAACATGACACCAAGAATCTAGGTCACTCATTGTGAGCACTGTAGGGGATAGAGCAAAAGAAATTACAAAATCTAAGATTATTTAGGTAACTAAAATCAACAGACAGGGTTGGGTGTCTCTTGCCAGCTAATTTATGGAATAATTATTGTGTGAATATTTCCAGTGTGGAATATTTTTCGAAGAAGATGACCCAGGATAGTGGAAATTGTGTTACTTTATTTTTGCCTTCATGTTTTTTACACTGATGAGAAAAGGCTAGTTGTCTCCTTCCAAGACCCGCTGAGTCAGGTAATTCTAGTTACTCACCCGATAGCCAGTGTTCTTGAAGTATTGGAGGTAATGATGTGCCTCTTTGTCACAGGGACCATCTCTCTCCATGTCTCACGGCAGTGTCAGAAGCAGTGCCGAAAGCCTGTTCCTGCCTCTGCATGCTTTAAAACTAGAGCTGCTGTAGTGGCTCAGATGAGCTTGACCTGGGACTCTTGTGGAGCACAAGGAAAAAGAGGGAAAAAGCAAGAGTCCAGATGGAGTTCAAGAACACAAGGAGGAAAAGGCTGAATGAAGGAGGAACAGATATCAGGGTTTATAAGAGCAGAAGGGGGGCTTATGGACACAGCAGAGAGAGAAGAGGGTCCATCAAGAAATGAACAAGAGGAAGAAACAGCTACAAAATGAGGACTGTAAATATTACAAGACAAATATGGGGAAATAATGAGAGAGAAGTAAGGACTGGACTTTATGATCTTGGAGGTCTCTTCCAACCCAGCTGATTCTATGATCCTATGAAGCCATCCTGTTGAGGACAGAGGGGAACTGCATATTGGGGTTGGTTTGTTTGCTCTGTCTTCTAATCAAGTCAGTAGCTAAAGGAAACAGGTAAAATACCATTATATGATGGTGGATTATTCCAACAGTGGCAAATTTCCTTTTCTGAAATGTCTCCCACAACACAGAGGGATTTTTTGTAAAAACAGAAATTTATGCAGCTACGGATCTCAGTAATTTATTTAAAAAAAAAAAGAAGTAAAGTCTCTTTAAGGGATACTTTCAATTCATTGTGGCTCAAATAAAAGTAAAGAGACTTCATTTAGAGAGCTCACAGGTTTTGATCAACAGTATAATAGAGATTATTTGTGTATCTTTAAATGTCATATTATATTACTTCTGGGTAGATCAACCAGATTTCACAGAGCAGCAAGGTTCATCCTCACACAAAGAAAACCAATATATAAAGACCTGTAAAGTATGTAGAGAAGCCCAGGAAAATATTTCAAGGTGTTTTGCAAATACACTCTTTGGAGAAAGATACTGTGTAACCATGGCCAGAAAAGGTCTTGAGTTTGAAAACTCATTTCGACTTTCTTGCTGCCTCAGTTGCGTAAAATGAAAATAGTTGCTAGATTAGGTAAATCCTCAGGCTCCTGTAGACCAGTGGCATATATTTAGAAGGGGTTTTGTTGTTATGTACACATGCTGCTCGTTGTACCTCTAGTTTAATCCATGCTTAGTCTATGTCACCTTGACCTGAATCCAACCTGGGGGATAGAGGCTAAGTGGGGAATTAGTGTTGGGAGTACAAACTATGTTCAGCATCTGAGTCAGCACAGCCTGAAAGCACCCAAATAGTTTCATTGTCCCATACAACTGTGGCAGAGTTGTCTGTGACTGTGTAGTGTGCTGTTTGTGGTAGAGAGTGAAAAGCATACACTGTTGTGTGTAAATTGCCTGAGAAAATGAATATTTTTGGCATTATAAAATCAAAATAAGGAATTGCTTTTAAGTGCCATAGTGCTGTGGTAAGTCTTCTCCAGTTAAACTTAGAAGGCTTTTTACTGTTAAGCTCAGTAGGGCCAGAATGCAATTTTTAGCACAGAGGACATCAGTAGATATAAAAGCATGAGGCAGTTTATGAAGCTGTTACTCAGACAAATATGTTGTGTGGGACTGCTGACCACACAGGCATTGTGTTCTCTACTTTTCTGTTCACCATGTGTGTATCTCTTGCTGATCTTCTTGTCTGTCCTTTTTCATCATGGGTCTGTGACTAGGGCGGGGAAAAGGATGATTCCCTGACTGGTTCCAACTCATCAAAATGGTATTCAACAGAAAAGTATATAGACAATTTTTTGGGCTATAAGCATATTTCACATTTCTATATATTGTTCTCATATACTACAGGCTTCAGTCCTGACTGTGCTTTCATTTCCATTAGATGGATTCCATTCTAGGTACACCAGCTAAAGAGTTCTTCCAGATTTATACACACCCAGATGGGTAGAACCACACACTTGCCAACTGAAGGGATCATGACTACATCAAATGCAGGCTCAATTCCTGAAGTTTCTGCCAAAAGCATTTGGGTCCTTCTTTCAGCATCTCAGCATTGTCCAGCTTCAAGCTTGTCCTAAGACAGGGCATCATAGAATCACAGAATATGCTGAGTAGGAAGGGACGCATCAGGATTGGGGAGTCCAATTCCTGGCTCTGTGCAGGATACCCCAAGAATCACACCTGAGATCATTGTCCAAACACTTGAACTCTGTACAGGCTTGGTGCTGTGACCACTTCCCAGGGGTACCTGTTCCAAGGTTCAACCATCCTCTGTGTGAAAAACCTTTTCCTGATCTCTAACTTAAAACTGCCCTTACTCAGCTTCATACCATTTCCTTGAGTCCTGGCCTTGTTATGAGAGTGAAGAGATCGGTACTTGCCCCTCCGCCTCCCCTCCTGAGGATTTTGAAGACTACCTCAGTGTCTTCTGAACAAACTGAACAAACCAAGTGACCTCAGCCGCTTCTCACAAGGCTGCCCCTCCAGACCCCTCACCATCCTTGTGGCCCTCCTCTGGACACACTCTAATAGCTTAATGTCTTTTTTATACTGTGGTGCCCAAAACTACACACAGTATTCAATGTGTGATGCCACATCAGTGCAGAGCAGAACGGGACAATCACCTCCCTTGACCAGCTGGCCATGCTGTGCTTAACAGGACACATGACACGATTGGCCCCCCTGGCCCCCAGGGCACTGCTGACTCATGTTCAAGTTGCCATCAACCAGGACCCCTGGGTCCCTTTCTGCAGTGCTGCTCTCCAGCCTCTCATTCCCTGTCTATACACACAACCAGGATTGCCCTGCCTGAAGTGCAGAATCTGGCACTTGCTCTTGTTGAACTTCACCTGGTTGGTGATTGCCCAGTCCTCTAATCTGCGAGGTCTCTCTGCAGAGCCTCTCTGCCAGTTTAGTGTCCTAAACTTATTTAGTATCCCTTCCAGTCCTGCCTCCAAGTCATTAAGAAAGAAGAGAACTAGGCCAAGGATGGAGCCTTGTGGAATGCCATTAATGATTGGATACCAGCCTCTCCAGTTGTTTAGCCTCTCTGCTTTACTTCTGTCTGAATCTGGTAGGCTGCACAGAAGAGGTGACATAGTATCGATCCACTAGGCAACCTCACAAAACTAATGAGTTGTCACCTAAGTCCATAGTCCAAACAGGAATTGAGGAGGATACTGAGTGGAAATTTCTCCTTTCAATTAGTTCAGAGCAGTGCTAGTTGCCATGGGAGGCAGAACCTGCTGTTTGACTGCCGTACCTTTCACAGCAGCACAAGTAGAGAAGTAAGCACACATGCATTCAGGAAGTGTTTATCACTAAGTTTATAAACTGCAGTTCTTGAACCAGCTGGTTCAAAACAGTTTTGGGTGTTGCAAAACAAGTTGCAGCATAGTAGCAGATGAAGTCTTGAGTGCCTTCAGCTGGTTTCAGGCACAGTCATACAGCTTTGGTTATTGGAGTTATTTGTGGCACCAACACTAGGTGTTTTCAGAGTACACTGCTGGCAAGGCTCATTTGTCTCATCCAGTGACTGCTAACACCGCACAGTGACCACTTCTTGGCAACAAATGACACTTCTCTTTCTGTGCTAAGTTAAACAGCACCGCTGTATTTTACTCTCTGCCTTTCTATTTTTGGGTGCTAAAAGAGTTACCAGGGTATGTTATGCACTCTCCAAAGCCAGAGTTTTGAACAACTTGGAGAACTGATGGTAAGTGAGGTGCATTGTTTTGTTTGGTTTGCCAGCCTTAGCAGGGGTTTTTCAGCCCATGCTAGAAGTGGGCAAAAAGCTATTAGCAGTTGTGGGGGAACCTGCTGTTTGTGAATGAAGTTAGCCTTAATATAGAATGAATTCCAGGCACCCTTGTGAAACCCAGCATGACAAGACCCTGGAAAGTCTCCAGGTGACATGGGAGTACCTGTACACCATTTCTTCAAATAGGAGAAAATAGGAAGTACTGTGTGATTACAAAGCAACCCAGTGTTATGGCACAGTTTCTGCTCTGTCCTTGGGATATAAATAACATAATTCCCAATGGCTGCCAGTGCCAGCTGATGAGATCCCTGCTTTATGAAAAATAAGTGCAAATGTTTTGCTTATGTCAGCTATGTTAAGTTGCATTTTTGGCACACGTGACCAAGATTTTTGACAATAACATAAAAATACAGCCAAGGTTTCTAATTCAGCTTTCAAAAAAAAAAAATTATTACAAAGTGAGTGCAACTGCTTGGCACAATAGCATGACATTTGCATAGCATGTTCACACAAGCTCTGGAGAAGAGCAGTGATGATATCTAATTTGATGTTTGCAGTTTTGCCATGTCACAGCTGTAAATGAAACTCAAATTACCAGGTTTTGGTCAAAACTGCAGGACAGCAGAATGCTCAGTTTGATCAGTATTTTAAAGCTGCGCCTTGTGCTCAATGGATTAGCTTTGTCACTGTCAATTGAATATTTTGTTACTGAGAAAGGAAAACTGATAGAAGTTTGAGTGATCAGACGGTAAGTTTAAGAGACAACATTCATCATCAAATAAATGTAAATATTTTTATTTTAAAAAACGTTAATGGCACCTTAGAGGCAGTCATGACTATACAACCAAATATACAAAAATTACATTTTCATAGTTGCATCTTTCCACAGTGCTGCACAAAATGGAAATAATATGAGAAACATTGCATGTCACACACTTATCTTTAACAATTAACTTTAGTGAATAAAAGCAGACAATTTTTGGTACACCTTGGTACTACCAGACCCAGATTCCCTGGGTAAAAAGGAAAGGTGGCTTTGTGCAAAACTTCCCAACAACAGTACAACTTAATATGCTAAACATACAGCAAATCAACTGTACAAGACAGTCTGACTAGGTCTCATGCAGTCTTTATATACAGCATCATCTCAGTTGGCTTTTTCAGGGAAAATAAGCAATTCCACTGACTAAAATGAAACTTTTCTTAGTCCCTCACGGTTTTAATGTAAAATAGTCTGATTCTTTGTGCAGGATTCTACTTAGGATCAGAGAGGTCATTCCAGCTTTATCTGAAAACAAGCCCTTTGTAATCTCTTGCACTTTAAAGGGAAGCAATATAATTAATTAAAGACCATGCTCTGGCATGAGGGTAAATGAAGAAAGCAGCTAAATATTTGCTTGATTAAAAAAAGAGAAGAATAAATTCGCCTGATTGCTAGTCCCAGATGGACTTTCAGAAGTGATTAAATTCTGTTATCTAAATTAAAGTGTTTAATTACGTTAATCTGTGTTTACCTTCTGTTGTACCATTGAATCTGAAAGTAAAATGTCTTTATAACATTGGAAAGGGACTTGGTTTCCCAAAACAAATTAAAAAAAAAATTGGTTTTCATACCACCTAAAAGAACCACAAGGTTATATGTTTTCTTTTTTTTTTCCCCCAAATTTCTTGTTCATTGATTTTGATTCCAGAAAGCACTACCTATGATTATGCAGTTAACATTGTATCAAACATAAACCTGAATTAGTTCCTTTTTGAACAGCCACATTCAACTTCAAGTGTCAGAGTCCTTGTTTATTATGTTATTCAGTAGCTAATAATTAGCTTGTAACCCTTATGTTTACAAAACTGAAGCTTATGGTTACAGTGGATTTGTCTAGCTTCAACTTCTACTCAGTGGATCATGTATCTTTCCTACAGCAAATTGTATTCACCTATTGAATTTCTATTCCCTAGATAGACAGTTATGATTTGTTCAAAGAAAACCCTTGGCTTTTAAATATCCTTCAGGGAGTGCAGATAGAGGATCTATATGTGATGGTCATGCAGCAAAGGCACTGCATACACAAGCATTTTGATATTAAAATGCAGTGAGATTTTATAGTGCCTCTCAGAATTCAGAGCAAGTAGATAACACGAGTGCAATAAAATGAGAAGTTGCATGAATGCATATAATGTAAAGCAGAAAGGAGAAGGTCTCGTTCAGTCCTGCCAATCACTAATTGGGCATTCAACAATAACAGAGTTATAGTTGAGGCTAGCAGATGGATCCATTTGACAAGCTTTAGAGAAAATCTCATTTAGTGCTGAATGCAGAAATGGGAGAAATCAGGAAAATTGTGCTAACTTTCAGAAGAAACTCAACCTCCAGAACCCTCTGAACAAAAAGCTGCCAAAAGCCTATAGAACAGGTATTAGCAACTAATTGAAGGGCTTTTTCATCAGAGAACTGCTGTCAAAGTGAAGTGAAATAACTGACTACCAGGCAGCATCAAGCAAAAAAGACATTGTCTGGCAACTTTTTGTTGAGTGGGAGTGTTTTAGAGGCTCATGATGAGTAGGTGTAAGGAGTATCCTATGAATGCCTAATGTGTTGTATGAGAACATAAAAGCAAATGGTATCCTGACAGAACGTCGTAAATTGTTTGAGAAGCTGAACAGCGCTCTCATTAAGAGGTCTTGCAATTCCTTGGCTTGGCCTAGGCATACTTTCCCAGGAAGCAGAGCTCTGGCTGCAGGCCAGATATGCACCCTCGCGTAATTCTGGCCTAAAGGGGGGGGAAGTGATGCCAATACTGAAGCTAATGGCACAGGCACCAGCCTGCTCTTGATACTGGGTACAGACACAGCTGGGTACCCTGTCCCACCATATCCTGGTGCTCTTTGTATCTGTTGCCTGTAGGAGAAAGTTAGGAAGAACTTTTCTGCACTGAAGCTGCCCAGTTTTAGGGGCAGCAAGAAAGAAAAACGCTCATCTCGCTTTCCGTCCTTTCTTCGTACTCGTGAGACCTTTCTACCAGCCCTTTAGGTCTCTAGATGTGGAGAACCATCCACCTCTTACACCAGGCCTTTCTTCCAATTCTCGTGAGCCAACAGGGCATATAGAAGAATTCAGCACACACCAGTGTTAGCACAAGGTTGGAAATGGAGGGGTGACAGCAGAAGGGGGTCTCCCCCTGCCCCTTGGGTGGCCTTCAATTTGGCAAAGCTCCTGGTGCTGCAGCCTTACACAGTGCAAAACCATAGCAGTTTCACTAAAAAGCAAGCTTTTGCCCTTCGATTTCTTTTTTTGTTTGTTTTATTATATAGTTGATTCATGCCACATCCTCCAGCGATTCAAATCCAGCAGGGAAAATAACCTAGAGAAGTGATGTGCCCATTCACCAATTAGGGTTGTTTTAATTTGCATAACTAACATTATGCAGCTTTTTTATCTTTTTACATGTCCTATGCCAGATGTAAAGTTAATATGGAAATGCAAGACCTTCTTGTTTCCAATTTGGATGCAGTCAGATTCTATCAAGATAGTGACCAATCCTTCACAGAGCCATCGATTTTACATTCTACCCTCACTTTGCACGGAGGTCACCTTCCAGAATTGTAATAGGATGCCCTTGGAGCAGAAGCCTTCATGTTCCCAGGTTGTACAACATCAGCTTCCCTCCTTATAAGAAAAACACTGCCTGACCTTGAGACTACCTGATGTGACATTTTTAACTACATAAACTACCACTGGGAGCATTATCTCTTTAAACATATAATGATGCAAAAGGCAAAGGAGTTTTTCTTATGTAAATGTTATTAACACATGGCATTCCTTTCTTGTACATCTAACCTTCTGAACCCATCTAACAAAATGCTAAACAAACTGTTTCTCAGGAGGCCAAAAGAGAAGGTGGCTTTGCAAACTGAATAGAAGAATGGAGATTTTAATAAAGATGGCAAGAAAACACCATGAAGAGTCACAGCATTCTTAGGATCAGAACCAGGACTCTTGTTTGTTTGGTTTTGGTAATGAATGTATAATCTTGTGACTAGAGAAATAAGGGAGGCGGAAAGTCATAGGGCTGATTAGTAAAATGGGTGGTGGAATTTAGGAAAATACTTGAAAAAGGAAAGGGCTCTAAAGAGAAGCACATTCATTAACTAAAGAAATGGGGGAAAATTAAAAAAAAAAACCCACATTATATGCCTTTTCAAAAGGAAGATAGGACCAAGTTATGAAAAACCCATAGAAAAGACCAAAGGGATCTGAGGACACATCAAAAAGGCATAAAAACCCACCACGGAAAACCCTTTTGTTTGTGATGTAAAGGTCAGGAAAAAACTGCTTCTTTTTAAAGCTTTCTAACATTGTGGAAGGGACTTTCCTATGAAGATAAGCTTATGAGTTGCATCAGTGGAAGCAATGCTCTCAGTCTATCAGTTGGCTGTAGAAGGAGGCTAAGCACAGATACCTGGAGGATGGGGCTGAATGGCTGTTGCAATGCACGCAATACAGTGCCAACATGGCTTAAGAGACACGGGAAGAAAGGTCTCCCTGAACTGCACAGCAGCAGGAGCACATGTACCAGTTAAGACAGACAAGTTTTCTGCGTAACACAATATCTCTTTTCTTCTTCAGGGGATACCAGGAACACAGGGGTACAGAGGAAAAAAAAAAGAACTAATGAAAAGAATAATGGATCTGTATAATAATTCTTCCTGACAGTCAGAGATAAACCAGTTGGCAAGTTTGGGCTTTTAAAAGTCATATTTCTCTCAGCAGGACTTTTGCTTTCCACTCCACTGCCCTCTGAAGATGACGTAGGGCTGGGTTATGATAACATGGGTGTGCCTGATCTGATCCAGTTCTGGTGCCTGCAAACCAACACAGTCCTTCCTGAATTCTCTGTTCAAAGGCATAGCACATATGAAGAATTCTTTAAAGATTTTTTAAGTGTTTTAATTGAATTTTCTAATTGCTGAGTCATATCATAACTTATGAAGTTAATTATGTCCTTTCCTCAGTCCCCGAAGCCACAAAAAGTAACTATTCACTGTTAATCCAATCATGGTGAAATATCAAAGTTCTTCCCCTGCCTCTCCCTCCCCCACTCCCTTTCCTCAGAATAAGGTCTTCACAACTTCTACACCAAGTACTGCACTTGATTAAAAACAAAACACACATCAAGCAATCATCTCCTTTACTCTTATAATAAAAGCATTGAAAATATTGCAACTGAAAAGAAAATCTGTCATGACCATTATTTTCACAGTTAGTAACACTGAACATCAAATAACTGCAGACATTATCTTTTCATTTAATGGAGAGCGAAGAATTCTGGTTGTGGTGGTTTATTTTGTGGTGGGTTTTGTTTGTTTGTTTTTAATAAAGATCTTGTTTTACATCATGGCTGAAAGCCAAGCAGGTTTCAGGGAATTTTTTTTTGCAGTTCTTAAATCAAACAAAATAAATTCCAGTGAGAAAACAAACCAACCCTGTCTCCCTTCTAGTAGTAGTACTGCACGTTAATACATTATTTTCAGGAATGTTTGTCAAGAGAGTCTGCAGTTTGTATATTTACAGAAGTTTAATTCCCTGCTCCCCTAAGAAGCTGTTCCCTCAGGCTTCTGCCACATTCTTCAATCTGGCACAAGAAAGAAATCCACTGTACCCAGAGTCCCACCACCTGTATGCTTTGCATTCAGTTAGAGCACCCCAACCATTCAGTGCTGCAAAGGCTAACCTCAGTGATGCCTTCCTGTGTGCTTCTTTCCTCTTGCAGGTTACAGGGCTTGACACGAGTGCTTTGGTCTGGATGACAACCACCACTTAATTGCTTCTTTACTCCTTTTCAAAGTGGACTGGGAGTCTTACAATTCAATTCAGTTCATCTTTGGAAGCCTTATGCCACATGTATGTGTTTCCCAATTGCGATAAGGAACAGTGCCAGAACAAAAGAACTGCTAATTGTCATCACTGGTCTCATTTACAAAAAATAAACTCTGTGCAAAGAGTTACTAGCAGAAGCATCAAGTTTTGTTGGTTCTAAAAACTAGAAATCCCATATACACATACCCATTAATTTAGAATCAAGAACTATTAATACACATGACTGCATAATTTGGATTATTACTCTAGTTGGATTCAGAGAGAAAATTAACTTATCAGTCTAACAGGCCTGATATACATTATGGTTCTCCCTCCTCTCACACTCTTTGCATTCCAGTCTAGTAAAAAGCACAGCTGACACTTGCAGTTGCCAGGATCCCTCCCAGACCATCATACCATCTTTTTGTGGCTGTGGGTTTGTAAGGTGAAAAACCTTTCGGATTAAGGCAGAAGACTGATTTAAGTGAGCAGTTCATCACAGACATAGCCAGTTAGACAAAATCAGATTGAACAGGCAACTGACTGCTGACAAGTATGCTTTTATGCATTTACACCAGAATTTGTATACACACAGTGCTTTAAAAACAGGGAGGGGGGAAAAAAGGGGGGGAGGGGAAGAAAAAGAAAAAAGGAAAAAGAAGAAAGCAGCCAGTCCAACAGCTTCATCTTGGTATAATCATCCTTTCTATGGCACAAATTATGTGATCCCAGTTTTTACAAAATATTGCCAGCAGTGTCACTGCAAAAAAAGTGCAGATGATATGAAAGCGGCTCTTCATCATAGGAGCAATGAACTTTGCAATAGTAGAAACACACACTAAGATGACAGTCATGAAGGCCAGGATAACATTTATGCATTTCCCCAGGAGCACTTTGGCATTAACTGTTTCAGACTGCTGTGCTTGCTGTTCCTGCTGATGGAGCTCCAGCTTGGAAACCCGGGTCTGGCATGATTCCAAGGCTTCCTGGAGACAGAAAACAAGAATTAGGGCAGCTGTATTTCCATTCAACACTTCTTCATGTTTTAGCTGAAGAGCCATCCATCAGCTAGATTAGATGTGTTATTTATTATAGACTGCTAACATTTCAATGAGCCACCAACTTTTTTTTTTTTAAAGGCACATGTATATCTGCATGAATGTATCACTGCCTGCTCAGCCATAATCAAGTCTAACACTGTCTAAGATGTAGTTTTTACTTTTTTCATGCTTGAGAAAAAGCATCATAACTCTAATGTTCGTGACAGATGTTTGCTGTAAGAGATAAAGTACTGGGAAAGCTGTTGCCCTAGCAACTATGATTGCTTTAAAACAGCAACAAAATTAGTTTCTTTTATATGCTGTACAAAACATTAGGGTGGGCTTGCTGGTGCAAATTAAATGGACTTTGCAACATGTAGCACTTGGTTTACACTACCCTTAGGGTCTACATTATTTTTTCTCTCCAAGCCCCCCATCATACAGTGTTGGGCTTGAGTCCTCTGTAAGATCTGGCCTTCCCTCTCTGTCCCTGTGAAGGCGCCACGATCCATACCCCATGTGGGCAGTGGAGACAGTGGAAAAACCTTTCTTTTTCATATGATCTATTCCTCTTCACAATTTGTTCTAGAGAGAGCAGCTCTTTCTCTTCTGCTTGAGGATGGATTACAAGTGATCTTCGAGTAAAATGCTTTCTAAGACACTAACCCCATGCGTAAGCCCTCCCGAAGTGAAACAGAAAAATTTCTGACTGCTTCACTTATTGCCAAAATGCCACTTTTTGCAGGAGCTGGCATTTGGGCACCACTATGATACATGGCGCAAGGCTGTAATTTAATGAGATTAATCGATTTGACATAATCTTTTACCCCTGTGTAAAAGGGAAAACTGATGCCTCAGAATCCCCACTCCCTTCCCCACTCTCAAACTCCAAACATCTTCCTTGCACTGGCAGGGGTGTTCACCTGATTACACAGTAAGCTGTTCCAACCCAAACGTCTGTGTATAAACACACAGAGAGTTATCAGCTTTCTCTTGCTGGGTCAGTTCTCTGTTGCTTTAGCAAGCTGAACTGACTTACCACGTGACTGGCCAGGCACATGGCACAGCGCCTTACATGGGACTGCTTCCTTTCACTGCTCTAGGAATTAGTTATATATATATATATGAGACAGTTCTCAACGGGTGGCACGAACTCCCTCATGGTTCATGAATGTTCTCCACTACACACTAAAAAGCTTTCCTGGTCCTTCTTCCACTCTGATTGTAAGTTATTATCAAGTTATCTTGTGCTGCTTTAGAGAAAGTCCAGCTGCAAAAGTCTGATACCAGCAGCTCTGCATTGACAGGCTGAGCGTGCCCTTAGAAACAATCTGCACATCCTTTAGCAACAAAGTTGTTACTCAAATATCCACAGCTTAAATACTTTTACTCTATTTCAGCTTATTTGCCAATCCCCAAAGAGACACGTTTAAACTTGCCAAGCTGCAGAGATAAAAGAAACAAGATTGTATCAGTGTGGCACTTCAATTAGTTTTAAAAGTCTCTGACACTCCTCCAGCATTCTGCTAACCAGTGAGCAAATATTTCACAGCCCTTCTGCTAGACAGCTCAGGTGTCATGTTTTTACATCCTCAAGAAGCCTTCACAGAAAAGAGTTCTCTTTTCTCTAAATCTGTGAGAGACCTCTCTTTAAACCAGCAAAGGAATCTATAATGCACTTAGATTCAGTACCATTGCTTTTCCATTCTGTTCCCAGGTGCTTCCTAAATCTCCCACCACTTAGGAAACTGGGATCATCTTGGTACCTGCACTCTCTGTGTTTAGAAATGTGAGCACAGGGGTACACAGGACATGTTTTGGGTTCTTTTACCATCTGAGCCAATATGAAAACAGTCTTGGAGCATTCCTCATTTATTCATGAACAGGTAAGGCATAACAATGTTTTCACCATTTTTCACCACTTGCTCAGACTTTAAGTAGAAATATTATGGATTATATAAGTGCTTATATTGCATATAAATAATCAAGTATATAACCACATGCTCTCAGGACAAACTTCTACACGTTACTACTGCCTTTTGATTGAAGCCAGGCATAGCTACAGCTGATTGCTAAGGGGAACACACCCTACAGTTTTAATTATAGGGGTTAGTGTGACCATGGCTTAAAACTCTTAAATTATAACTGGCAAATCTACAAGTCTATTTATCAATTAGCTCTCTTACTTTTTACCTGGAGCTCAATTTATGATAAACCTTGCCAGTGATGGGACTACTTATTGGAGAAAGTCTGAACAAGAAGTTTGTGTTAGGACATTGTCAAAGATGGTATTTTACACAATACAAGGACACTCAATTCCTTCCTCCTCCAGTGTGTGAAATTAAAATAAGCCATTCTTCAACCACAAGTCTGCCTAGACTGTATCATCAATTCCAGCAGAAAAAATTCTGAATCCAGTGAAACAAATGAAGACTGACATTGATTTAATATGCTGGCTTTTCACCTTCAAACAGACAAAATACAGGTTTAAATCTTCCCCCAGATTCCTTATTTACAAAGCAGTAGAAAGATGCAAGTGGTTCATGGTACAAGATTTCTACAAAATATTAGAAGTCTACGGTAAGGAAAAAAGTACCTGAACATCTCGTGATCGCTCATAAGCCTGATACGCCACTTTCTCCTCTATGCTGGCTAGCTCTTGTTTCAAGTTTGCTGTCTCATGTTGATGAAGATCAGTGAGGTCATTTAACTGGTCCTCCAATCTTTCATATCTTATTAGAAAAAGAGGTCTAAATTTAGTGCCTTCTATTCAAGAAATACTAAATCATGAAAACAATTACACATTTTAAAAGGTAATTCTCAGTGTACTATGAATTCACTTGACTGGCATTACAAAGCACATAAAGAAATCAGTAAAAATTTTCCAAACTCTCCATAAGCATTTAGTCAGCAAGCTGGAAGTCTTTTCTGAGTGTTTCTTGTTGGCAGTGGGTGTTAAAAAGCAAATATTTGTAGATCATTGGCAAATTATATGAACTATAAACAGTGCCTAAGGATCTCCAACTGACATTTTTCTATTTTTCACTCTTCACTTAGACAAGAAGATATGGTTCCACAAGTAAATTTGAGCCAGTTGACAGCTCATCAGTAATGAAAGGAAAAATACGTTCCCTCTCAAACACAACTGCAAGGTCCTGCCATTTCTGTACCGTCTGTTCTGGCATGCCTCTGCACAGCAAACCAGTTCAACCATCAGGAAACATTTTTTTTGTTTGTCACTTGATCTAACACACAAACAGGCAAGCGCTGCAGTCAGCACAAAAATGATGGAGGCAAAATTGTCTCGCTGTGGAAATGGGTGGCAGGAGACACGAGATCTTAATGGTAGTGAGCTGTCGGAAAAGGCCACTCTGCCTTCTCCTGGAACCAAGTCCTGAGTTCACTAGGCTGTTTGCATTGCTCCTTCCTCCTCTATGTTACCACATGATATCAAACCTTTCCTTCAAAAACTGTAAACAAGAGAAACACATATTGCATTTCATACTGAGTTTTTGCCCACTAGTGTAGTAAAGACTTCAAGAATCGACTGTCACAAGCGGTATGACAAACGGGATATAGGTACAGCATGTACAAGTCCTCTGAAGAACATATCCTACTTCTTACAGTGGATGATAAAGTAATTGATTGACAAATAACAAATGCAAAAGGAAGTTGTGCTAGAGCACTTAAAATTACATCTCACAGCTGTGTATCACACCAGGGTACAAAGTGACATTGCACCCACAAGATAGCAATGTGTGTGAGAAGTATTTGGACAAGGTCCTCAGGAGTCCAGGGTATACTTATCAACTGTAAGTCAGTTCTGCTATACCAGAGACTGATAAGCTTTTCTGAATCACAGTAGATGAGAATCCTTCCACTGGTTACAAAACAATTGGCAGTGAATACTCCTATATGCAGTATTCACATAATTCACAGTACGACAGAGGAGAGTTTTCTCACCAGGCTTTGACAAAAAGCAAAGGAACCGCCACATCATTTGGTAGGAAATATTAATGTTCTCTGCATATTTCAGTCACTGGAAGGAGTGGGACATGATATGGTACTAGATATGGATTGGAATTATTTTTTCCTCTTGCTTCTGAAATATCTCTCACAAATACACAGACAACACACACACACTTTCCAAACAGCTTCTATACCCATTCAAAAGTAATTTCAAGAGAACAGTTAAATAAAAATACCTATATCTTTCCTCTTGTAACATCTGAGAAATAAAGCCATAGTCTCTTTTAAATTGTGTTTTTAAGTTCTCAATATCATCAGCTAATTGGGACTGTGTCTCCTTGATTTCCCTTAGTTCCTCCAAAATCATGGAAAGCTTTCCTTGACTATCCAGAGTACTTGCCACAGCAGGACTAAAGGAAGTATTCCCATTACTGTCTGCTGATCCAGAGGTTCCACTCGAGCATTCATCATCACTAACATATTTTGGTTTGGCAACAATGGTGGCACTGCCCCCGTATGTTCTAGAACTTGTTTCTGGTCGAAATTCATCCAAGGTATTTTTGAGATGAGCAATGTTGTCTGCACTACCAAATTTGTTTCGGATCAGGTTGGCAAACTCTCTAGACTTGCTGAAAACAAAGACAGGTGGTGTCAAAGATACACCTGGCACACCCGACTTGCTGCTCTCTGTTCCATGCCCAGTGGTACGAGACTTTCCATGTTGAATATCTTTCAGGTTATCTTTGGAAGTATCCTTGGTAGTTTTGGAAGATCCATTTTGTTCAATATCCTTGAGCTTTTTGTGATACTGTTCCAATTTCTTCTGCAGCTGGGCAATGGAATGGGCAGATTTCTGGTTCTTTTTCTCAAAGACTTGTTTAATGCGCCCAGCCTGTTGCTTGTCTGCACTGTTTACCAGTTTCAGATACTCAGCCACATTTCCATCTCGAGCTGTTTGTTCAACCTTGATTTGCTCTGTAACCTTGAGGATTTTCTGTTTCAAGCTATCTGCACTGAGTTTGACTTTGTGAAACTCTAGGACACCATCTGGTACATCAAAGTTCAGGTTGGTATCCGAACCTCCGCGGCGAATGTTAAGCGGTAAACTCAGGGTATTCATGTCATGTCTTTCCACCTGAGAGAAAAGAAAAAGAGATAAATGGAATTTGAATTCTATGTTTTAAAATCCAGCTTCCAGTTTCCTTTTCCACATGTAATTGTACCAAGTACACAATATAAAGTAGCTTATAGTAGCAAAACAGAATAAACTTTTCTTTTAAATTAAGCAGCATTTTTCTTGACTTCCATAGGTTAATAAGGAGCCCAGGGAACTGCTTGTCTCTTCTAAAAGAGAAGAAAGATTAATTAGAGAGAAAATTATTCAGATATGCAGCTTTTCAGAATCCTTTACAGTTTTTCACAAAATGAGAATAACACCTACTTAGAGTTCCTAAATATATTGTTTATTATTAAGAGTTTCAAAGAGATCATGACTGAGAATAACTCCATTTTTTCTCTCAGAAATGGTGAAACACCAATGGAGATGTAAGCAGACTTTTCCTCTACAGCCACGCTGTACTGTTCAGTATATTTTCCTGAGTTAAATGCCTTTTTGATACATCCCATTCACATTCCTCCCTCAATTCAAAGTTTTTGCATAACCATCTGAAAGCTCTTGGAAATTTAGTATATGCTTCAAGCTGGAAGCAGCTGCTAGTTTTTAAAGCAGAGAGCATGGAGAAAGAATTGGCCTATATTTGATTTTGCGTGCTTTATGAAGATGCTCAACAACTTGACCTTTTATGGCTAAGTCTGTTTTAATAGCAAATATCACTGAGTTGGATTTACAGAAAAACTCAGGAAAGAAAACTGCATTCAGTCAAGTATAGGATCCATATACCTTAACAATGCTCTCTGGAAGCACAACCAAAACTACTAAGCAACTCATTTACAACACTAACACAATGGATTATTCATCTTTCTCAACAGAAAGGCAAGATAGTCTGATAGAAAACATAAAAAATGTTTCCTTCAAAGTCATGGAGGAGGCATGACATAAGAATGATCGAACCAAAATAGCTTCACTCCTTTTATCACCTTGATTTAGCCTTTCTGACATAGAAGGTTCATTTTATTAAAGGTGCCACAACTTCACGTCTGTAGAGACAGCTTAACAAACGCTCTAGCTGTAATGGGTTTTCAGAGCTTTAACACCAGAGGGAACCAATACAATTGCTCAGGCAGGACCACTGCAGAGACAAGGCAGAAGCTTTATTAAAGTATCTTTTAAAGGTGCATTTGTGAAATGCTTTAGCTACTCTTAGCTTCAAAATGCCGGAGATAGTACGTTAAAAGTTTGATTTCTAACTACAGTGTTTGTTATTATCTATAATACCGAAGATCATGAAGCCAGGCCTATGTGTACCTGTCCCAGTGATCACCATTCAATCTTTTTCTTAATTAAAAAAACCAGACCATCATTAAATATTTTCCTATCCTTGTAAAGTTTTGGCCGCTCTCCTGGAAATTCTCTCAAGGGTTCTTGTATTGTCCTTCAAACACAAGCTCAGTAACCAGATAAGGTGTCCTACTGTTAATGACATACACTGTGCACAGATTGATCGGGGGAACTATTTCTGCTCCGTGTCTACCATGATGGGGTACAAACACAGAGGGTAATACAGCTATAAATCTGGATCTATACGTGACCATTTCAAAGACAACATCATCTCTACTCCTCCTTTATATTCTTTTCCTTAGAGATTACCAAGGATTACAGTGGACTTTTTTCTCGCTTTTTCTTTTGCTACCGCACCGCTCAGGGCACAAACCAGATAACTCAAAAATTCAGATTCACCAATATCTAAGAAAAACAGACACATGAAAAATGCAAACTGAAAGGGTTCTGGAACTGACAATTTCTTCTGGAGAATATTGGTTAATGACAACTTTTAAGACTCAGTCTCTATTCCAAGAAGGAAGCCAGTGCTGTGGCCTAACAGATCTGCACTTTACCAGCTTAATTATTAAAAAGAGGTGAAAGTAATTTTTATAAATATATAAAAATTGTATATGATTTAACATCACTCATCACACATGCTTCACAGAAAATTTACTTTATTGATGAGGTCTCATTTTAGTATTTGCACAGGTATGACACACAGATGGCATTCTATATTCAGGGTGATAATTTAAAGAGTGCAAAAACCACAAGTGTCAAAACTAACTTCCATTTTTATTGGGCTTTGGTTTTTTTTTTCTTTTTAACTTGAAGACTAACAGGGGAAAAAAAGCTTTTACAGATCATTTTTTAGAGTGATAACACTCATAATACTGTCATGGTAGCTAAAAAAAGCCTTTAATATAAGCAAAAATAGTTTGACACTGGATACTTGTAACTTTCCAAAGGCTCACACAGCAAAGAAAAGCAATTAAGGCAAACAGCTGAAAAGTTTAGACACTAGATCTGTACCCCATATTGCAGATATCTATGTAAATGGACTTCTGGGATCTAGACAAATTCAGTAAGAACAAAAAGCTCAGTATAAAACAATAGTTTACTGAAACAACCTAAGACATCTTTGAATAATCTTTGGCACAAAATTATACTGTAATAAATCACCAAATTGTATACACACACAAGAAAGATCCAGCACTGATGTCACTCAGGACAAGCTGTACATACTTCCAAGAATGGGTGGGTCTATCTCTAACCTTTACACAACAGTAAGTGTTTACTTCCTTAGTACAAAATAGTCTAAAAAAGGAATTGTAACAATTGGATACAAGCCCAAACCAGGTCCCTTCTCCCTTATGTCCTCTCCCTCACTGGAGTCTCTATTGGTCAGCCTTCTGTGCTTTCCTGAAACTTCAAGGTCAAAACAGTAATAGAGATAAAAAGAACAATAGCATTGAGGGAATGCGTCTGCTAAAAGCTGCCTTGCTTTTGGAGATGAGGAAATCAGTTAGCATGTGGCAAATTTGCTCCTGACATGAGTAAAACCAATCATAGGGTCAGGTTAAATTCAGTAAAGAATTGGGTTTAAATTCACAAAACACTGCTAGCATAGGGTTTTTTTTACTTACTAGATTGGGAGATCACCAAGGGTGTGGAAGATTTCTCTGTCTGATTATATTTGGACAAAATGGCAGGTGTCGTCATCATATTGCAAGGTCCGGTCAAGTAAGAGAGGCTCTTGAAATTCTCTGTTGACGTAATAAACCTTTTTGTTGGAGGGGTGTGTGGTGTGGGTTGTTTGGGGGTTTTTTTGTGTGGAGGGGGCTGGTTAGTTGGTTGGTTTTTGTGGGTTTTAGATTTTTTTTTGGTTCGTTCGGTTTGGTTATTCTAAATCAGAAGCAAGCAGACATTGGAGGACTCAGATAACTCTAGACAAGTGGCCTGCCATCTTTCTTCTACCTTGAGGAGGTAGAACAGCTTGGAAAGATCCATTTGTGATTGCTTTATAGCTCAGTGCTAATGCTACTCCAAGATGCGATTTTCATCTTCAAATCCTACCCCAAATCCTCCTTGCTGCAACAGTCTCATCTTGAGATCAGAAGAATTAGTTTGAATTTCTCACTGTCTCAAATGCCTGGTTCTTCATACCGAGCAGTTCTTTATACTGTCAGCAGGAGCCTGAGATGCTTCCTCATCCCTTCAGGGATTGGTGCACACTCCTGTGATTTGGGTTGAAATCTTCCCACATGCAGGAGACATAATACACATCTCCCTCAAACTGTGCGAGTGTTTTGCAGCTATGCTATGGGAAGAATGATGAATGCCATCCATGCCATTGTTCTTTCTGTGACTCCTGAGTCACCAGCATCTGACAGGGGCACCAAGCTTTCAATAACAACAAAGCAATTGAGAGACGGACATTTTATATTTTTAAGATTTTCATTGTGGTTGCCAAGTGAAAAATATATATACATACAGTAGCAGTCCAAATAGTTAAAATGGACCAGTTACCTTTTAAAAAGTGAGAAGCAGTTAAAGAAAAAAGAATCATCACACATGTCTTCTATGATAGTAGGAAACAGGATAACAGGAAACTGGGGATTAGCAATAGGTGAGAGGCAGCAGTCCTGAGACAAGTGGTGCCACCAGGAAGATAAAGCACTAGACCATAGAGAAAATAAGAGACATGCCTGGGATCTGTCTTCTAGGTAAAAAAACAGGGGGAAAGCAACTTGTAGATGGGATAGCCACAGCTGATGTCAGGGTGGAAGAGGAAATCTGGTGCTTGAAGAGAAACCACTGCACTCTGTGGAGCAGTTCACATAAGCACTTCACTACAACCCAGTTGAGAACTAATAGTAAGGTTTGTGCTGCTGAAATATTAGGTTTAAGAACAGTGGTTTTGGAGGAAGACAATTCAGGCTCCCTGCCTGCATCAGAGCCAGGTGCCAGAGATGACTAGATAGGTAACTCTCAAAGGTAAAGCTAAAAAAAACCTTCTTTCAAGGAGTCAAGCAGATCCTTGGCTGCATGGCCATCCTGTTCATGAAACCCATCCCAAGCCAAAGTCCAGAGCTTCAAAAAGGGGTAGCAGAATAACTGCTTGGTGCAATGAATATAGGACACTGCTAAGAACCCTTCATTATGAATTAATTGGCAGGTTTACTTTCTGTCTTAAATGGTCAGTGGAGGGCTTGGTACAAGGCAGCCCGCCACTCATAGCGAAGCATTCAGAGCACAATAGTGACTTGAAAACCCAATCACAGAAGCAAGGATAGGGATTTCACTGGCATCATCACTTACCGCCTGCAAAAGCAGCACAAAGGTCAGATTTGCAGGCCATGCTAACAATGACCCCAGAGCACAAAAGGACCTATGTGGCCCAATGCCACAGGCAAGAGTGTTGGAGAGGGATTTCATGTTGACAGGATCTGCTGAACTGTGAGAATACCATGCTTAACGGCCCGTGCAGATTGGCCGTTATATCCTCTGGTTGGAAAACACAAAGCAGACCTAGAAGGTTACTTCTTCCCCAAGGATCCTGGGTCGGATCCATTTGGGAGAAAAAAAATCCACAGTGAAAGAGCACAGAGAGCATGCAGGGCACCCTAGTGCAGCCCTCATCTCATGGCTGCTCGGATGAATCACTTCCTGTATTCCCCTGACTGTGTCAATGGCTCTCCACTAACACTTGAGACATAAGCCACCTATGTTTAAGAATCAAACTGAGCTCTACTGTTTATTTCATAGATTTCTTTCACACCCTTTCAAAAAGTAGCTGAAAAAATCACAGAGAAAGAAAGTATTTACAAGACAGAGTCATTGACTGCATCAGGCTCCAGAAAGCACACACCTCTGGGTTGCCTCACTAACAGAAGCAAACCATGAAGACACAAAAGGATCTACACATGTAAATAGGCTCAGTTTACAGGTAGTTCCTTCTTTCTTGCTCTCCAAACAACCTCATTACCATCACCAGTCATAGCTGTGCAAGCTAAACAAAAGCTTAGGATGACAATTTAAGTCTATCTTGCAAGAGTTTTGGAGGGGTATCTGATGAATGCTTGGAAAAAGAATCCCATAAGAAGCATATAAAATAGGACTAAGGTAACTTTAAAGCTTTTAGAATTTAGCAATAGCAACAAAAATAACCATGAGCAATTCTCTTTTTTGTCAAGAAATATGCATATGTCAGAAGCACAGGGGTTCCAATGAGTTAAAGAGCATGAAGAGAAGGTTTTAATACTTTTTCAGTATATTCTAAAGCAGAAATATATTTGGGGAGAGTTTTACCACCTCTTTCAAGTTCACTGTTTCTTCTAAGATCCACAGAAGAGTCCTTCATGGAAGTCTTAAAATGGTGCTAAGATACCATAAACGTTTTTAAGTTACATAAAATCAGCCCCAAACACTTTTATACACTATGTTACAGCAAAACACTTTCTGCTCCTGTTTTTTTAAAGAGCTGCTTTATAGTAATATCTAGAAGTACCTACACTCAGAACATCATGCTAATAATCATGCAACGGTTTGAGAGTATACAAATGGAGGGAGACAGCAAACCCTGTTTCTACTTTTTACTGGGGAAATGGGAGATCGAGGGTGACTTGTCTGAGACCGCCTGGCAAATGCTGTTGGAGTCAAATAACACAGAAGGTGATTCTTATCATTCAGAATTCATCTAACACGTATCCAAAAAACCCACATTAAAGCTATGAGGCATCTCACTAACACACATTAGAGCACTATTCCAGGTAGTAGCCAAAGATACTTCAGCAGGTATCTGCACTTCAACATTCAAAGGCTGGGAAAATGAAAGGCTGTTTCATGAGTAAGGTGTCATACAAAGACAGACTAACCTGTAGAGATTTGGATGCTCCTGAAAATTTTTCTCTACTGTGCCAACATGGTTTCATAATTATAAAAATTCCATTGTTATACTGAGCAACTTTGGCAAGACCTCAGATATAGATTAAGCTACTAAGCATACTAGGCAAAACCTCAGATATTGAACCCATTCCTTCTCAGGATCAGTTTGATCGCCTATCTTTCCCTCCATTTTAATTCATTAGCACCACAGAGCTGAGACTGTAAGCAGAGGCACCTCAAGAAAGAAACTAAAATTACAAGAACATTTACATAAGTAAAAAGAACTCCAAAGTTTGAAATGTTTTAAAATAAACAGTGTAGAGAGCAATTGCAAAGAAAGCATATGCACTGAGGTTCTGGAGTGACTAGAAAAACAGCTTTTACTCTCTCGGTCTAATTCGATCAATGCCAAATAGCCATGTATAACCTGTGACCCAAAGAGTCGAGTTCACACTAACACTGGTTTGCCTCAAATCCTACAGACGTGCTCAGTTCAAACCAGAAGTATCCCAGAAATAACCTTTTCTCTAATTTCTGAATAAAGGACTGAACTAGGGCCAAATTATCCAGGTCACGGCTTGTGCGTAAATAAGTATTTAGATATGGCACTATTTCAGATTAAACCAATGGGAGAAGAGAACAATGGGGGGAAGAGTCAGTTTTTTGCTTTGTTGCTAACACCAGCTCCTTCAAAACCCACCAACATCTACAGGAAAATCTACGGTGTCACCACTCTCAACTCTCAGTCCTGTTCCAAGCTGTTCAGCAGCATAAAACTGGCATAAGCAAACCAGTTCCGATACAACTTCTGTGCCTAGACACTGAAAACTGAAAACAACAGGCCTCTAGTTACTTTCCATTTACTGTTCAGGAGTCATGTGGAAAAAAAATAAAAAAAAAAAAATCACTGTCCAATACAGCAATGAATTAATACTCAGATTTACTAAGCTTAAGTTTCTTAAGTGGGCAAGAGGTAGATTCCACACCCCTTGGTTAACTATTTGCTTTACATCAGTCCAGCTCTTAAGATAAGTACCATTAATGAAAAACGAGTCAATAGAATACCCTTTTCTAACACAAATCAAAATAAATGTCACTTTTATGTGTATGTTCCTTCTGTCTCAGGTTTCCATAGTAATATAAGGAAATCCTTGGGAGCTGCAGGTGCTAAATGGGTGGTTCATCGAGCAGTGCTGATGAGAAGCCTTCACTCCTACTCCCATGGCAGGGACACAAACCCCTCAAAGTACAACCACTGTGAAACAGCACGAGGGTGAGATGCTTTTGAAGAGTGATGCAAGATATTCTGTATCTCTTCTTCTAGATTAATTGTTCAACTCACTTCTAGTGATTCTAGTAAGTGCTCTTCTTTCCCCCTTCCCAGTTTTTATGAATTTTCTTCCCCGCCCATTCAGTAATAAGTTTTCTTTTTGTAAAATATTTGAATAGATGGCAAGAATGAAATTTTCCAGAGTACCATGAAAACTCTGTGAGAAGCCAGCTATACATTTTCAATTAAATCCTTTTCCATTAATGCAAATTAGATAAAAAGTCAGCAACAACCCTGCTATGACAAATCACTTCTCAAAGTTACAGCATATGCTGCTTATTTCCCACCACTTGTGATTTAGAGCGTGTTTTCCTTCATATCACTGCATTGTCTAACTTATCACAAACTATTCCACACTGATAAAGTTAAAACAGGTCACCTGCTCCCTCCACCCAGTTCTTTCTGTTTCACAGTCAACTCTTAATTCCATTGCTATTCAGATTGTCTAAGCATTTCCTGAAATCCCAGTTCCTGGAACTGTACAATCACACAAGAGACTTCCAAGGAATACTACTAAGTTCCTTACCCTCAGTTACAGAGAAATAACTCCCACACCTAACTTAATAGTCAACAACCAGCCAAGGCCTTCTTGCCCCAAAATAGAGACAACATTAAGGAAATTTTAAATATGTAATTTACAGATCTACAAAAATCAACCCCACAGCCCAGTGCTGATTTTAGTCTAATTCATGATTTTTTTATTGCTTTGAGCTGGCAACAGTTACATAAAACCTATAACAGGAACATTAAGACTTCACAGTAGAGGGGAATTTTGAAAGTACTACAATTCAGAGATAAAACACTAAACCCAGATAGACTGGCCATCACAGGCAAAAAGACTCAAGACTCGGGGATGTTGTTTGTTTAACCCACTGCAAAACTTCTGTTTATAAACAAGAGAACAATAGCTCCATCACGCATAGGACCTTTTCATTTGCGTTAATGCTGCAGTGGCACATCCTGAGCATATAAACAATCACATCTTGTCCCGTACGTGAACTGAGTCGCTTATTTAAAAGAATCTGCTCGCTTCTTCCTTTTCCTCCCTGCTTCTCTCCATGCTGGGCTGATAAAGTAAAATCTCAAAGATACACGTCTGTTACATCAGCAGTTCTGCCTTTACAAAGCCCTTGCAGTTCATTTGTTTATATGAAGGTCTAATAAAAGGATAGGCCCTGCTTCGCTATGTTACATGAACTAAGCAGCTTGTTTACCTCTCCACAATAACTAGCACATCTCTTGACAAGGCAGCTTTATTTTATTAAACCTTCCTTATTTATATACACAAGTACACTTTCACCATTTGCCACATTACACACATAAGTACATGGTTTTGCTGCATACCTGATATCCGAGGCTTGTATTTGTACCTAATACCACAAAAAGCCCAAAAGCAGAGAACTGCATGAAGACTGAGCCACTGAAACTCAAAAAAATTGGCCATACCTCATGATCTACACAAACTGAATGAAACAAAAAAAACCCCAACAAACCAAACCAACAAACAAAAAACACAAACGAAACAAACAAACAATAAAAAAAAGATAAGAGAAGCCCAGAAAAGAAAAAAGAAGAAAGGTTTTATTTTAGAGCCTACTTAAAAAAAATAAATTAAATTTCTTTTATTAACAGCAACTTATTGCACTGGGCAAAATAAGAACAATTAAAAGTTGAATCACACAGATGCATTATAATGCAGGTCATTTGTTACTCAAAACCACTGGTGTAAAAATGGTATTTTATGGCACTATACATAACTGATTAACATTGCTCTGAGTTAACTCTGGAGAAGACATAACTGCAGTGCATTAAGTACCAAAATTCTCTGCAGATTCAATGGATTTAACCCTCTCCCTCTCAAGGATCACAAAACCAGAATCTTAAAGCATTTTCTTATTTACGTTTACTTTTAAAATAGCAAAAAAATATTTTCCTTTCTTTTTATTGAAGGAGCAATATTAAGCCTTAGGCAAGAGAACCACAGTTTCCTGCTCAGGCAGTGCTCTTTGCATATCTTTGTCCTGGAAGAAAATGAAATGTTGGCCCCTAGGATAATACAAATAACATTGCTTTGAAAAGCAAAAAGGTTTTCTGCTGCTATGACTGTGCTACTAAGCTGGGTCACAGGTGACCCTTTCCATTTTTGAACAGATCTACAGTTCTCCTTATTCTGGAGGAAGTTTTCAAATATTATTTGTATGTTTACTATCTTGTTATTTATATAAATATACATGTATAAATATATGCTTTTTAAAAATATTTTAAAGAATATACATAACATTATTGTTGTTATAAGCAAGTCCAAGACAATCTCATATACATACATTGTTTCAATTGATGTGCACCTTCTGGAGAACGGGTCTTGGCATGGTATTTTAAGGTTACAACTTAACAATCAATTCAAATAGTTACAACTAAATAAGAATTCACAAAAACCCCCAACTTTTCCAGTAGAAAGACACGAATAGAACACCTTTTGAATACGAGTACACCTCTACAAGCAGATCTCCCTGCATCCTCCTTTCTGAAGAGCTCCATGTGCACATAACAGAGTGGACACAGCTTCAGCTAATGCTTTGTGGGCTCTCCAGAAACATGTTTTGTGTGAGCACAAGATTTTGAATAGTTTCTACATAATCTTTTAAAATGTTTATGGGTTTGTATTGGCATGAATCACTATTTTTTAAAAAAAAATATAAAACCTTTTTGTCATTCTATTCTCTCTGAACCAAGTTCAGCTAAGACTGTTGTATCAATTTTGTTGAACTAAAACAACCCACTATTTCTACTTAATAAGGATTCATCTTTATACTCCATTTTACCCTTTTCTTTCAAATTTTTGTATACACCATACACTTCAAATGCTAATACGCTTTACAAATATCCCAACTCATAAAAGAAACTCTATTGTAGAGAAGTTCCACAAGTCAGTAAGATAACATCAATTAATTAAAAACTCAAAATGCAAAAGGCTTGTCCAACCGAACAGAAAATCAGAGGTTCACCCAATTAGAGAGTAATAAAACCCTACAGCAAAATTTTTACCTAGTCTTAAAAATATTCCTATTCTGAGAACACACTTCCTCAATTTGTGAAATTTATAAAGCTGAATTACTTAGAGAAAGCAATTCAGATTATTTTGGAAGATAAACTAGGTTAAATTATACTTATGTCACCATATTACTTATAACAAAAATGTTAAATTACAGTTTTTTAAGTCTAACAGACAAAGAAAGAGACTGGTTTTGAACAACTGCCTTTAATGAGGATTCACTACGTTTTTACAGTATGGTAGAAATCCTCTAATGTCACTTTGAAGATGCTTGAGTAGTAACCATTATGCATTGACAGGATAGTACTAGCAAGAGAAGGCAGACTTTTCCCCTCAGAGATGTTTGCAAGCTGAAAATACATTATTTCTGTTTGGCCAGAACTAAAATGTCAAGGGTAAAATGAACTCCTGTGAAAGGCACTCCTGCTGAAACCAAAAGCTCATTACAAAGCTCACTGCCTTCTACTTTAACTACAGGGCATATTTGGTGATCACCTCCTCATGTAGTATAAATACATAGCAGAATGTATACTATGCATAAAATTTACTCACAAATTCAGTGCTTATAAACTAAATAAATAGGCCCAAACCAAACAAACAAAAACTCCGCTCCTTTCCCTCTGCCATGCAACACAAACCCCATTCTCAAATGCAGGACTGCAAGATGAGAATCACAGGCAAGAAACAGTAGTGACTTTGTTTAGCAGGCTACTGGGAAGTGCTCAGAAACTCTACAGTTGCACAGAACATTAAATTACTTAGACGAGATTAGATTCAGTAAGAAAAAACTCTGTTCATCTTGATCTTAGTCTGCTAAAGCCATGTTGCTAATATAAAAGTAATTTAATGCAGCGAAATTAAACCCGCTTATCTTGGATATTGTAATTGAGAGGATAGGTAAAATATGATAGACCAAATTTATGCAATTTCTTTGCTTCACTAATGTGTTTATGCAAAATTGCATTCAGTGTAGCACAGATCTGGTCAAGAACTATCACAGGAGACAGCAGGGCTAAAAATGCAATGCCAATAATGCACCAGGAACAGTAAAAAAGTCACATAAGAAAGTGCTGAGCAAAGATGGCAAAGATGCAGCCTGTATTGCTTTTACTGCATTTTCTTGCCTTTGGATAAGTGTTTTAGACCCCTGCCCTTCATATTCAAGGCCTTTCAGGTTTTTTGGTTTTGTTAAACTCTGCCTATGAAGATAGGGGGATTAAAGCCTATATAATGTTTTTAGAGTCACAATTTAATTTGGATCTTAGCATCATTAAGAATAATTTGTGTGTTTTGTCCTACCCCTCCAAAGGATATGATGGTGTCACAGGGATTATTTATTTAATTGAATAGGGCAGCACTAACAATGTTTCAAGGGGATAATATCTCTCAAGAAATTATAGAAGTATTTTTCAAATAATATTTGTTGAAACATGATTAAAGTTCAGAGCAGTTTACTTGACCAAGATGTTTATATGGTCAGATACCACAATTTAGACTCTAAAGATAAAACTTGTCAATTCGTCTCATTGAGAAGCACTGGTTAATCAAACTGAGATTTTTTGGAAGAGGAAACCTCAATATTGTCATTAGAATACTGTAGTACATTTAACTTTACATAAATAAAAACAAATATAGCTTGCTACAGAAATAGGATTTACACTGATAGTTATGTGCTTATTCATACTTTAAGTTTGTAAACTTTCCTTTCTTGTGTTGTTCTTCTTCTCTTGTTGCTTTTGCTCATCTAATACTAGCAATGACATCTTTTAATTTTAAATCAGTTTAAGCACTTTTTTTTATCTGGGATATTTCTTACCTGGTAGGGTACTTGCCAAGATCTACAGAAATGGCCAATCTGTGCATTAATGTTGCTTAATTTCCTGTATCTTCTTCTATAAGACTTTTAAGACTATCCCAGAACAACTTTTCTTTTTAAATAATAGTGATAGTTTATATTACATTGCACAAACAAAAAATGTTTACTCCAGATACTGTGAACTCCAAAGCACATGATTTTATGGAATCCATGCATTCCAATTTGAATGGATACTTGACACATCAACTGATAATGTTGCTTAATTAATAAAATACATTCTTAGAATGGATTTTGGTACATCTTCAGTAGTGTCCATTAGTAAATTCATAGTGATGGGTAAGTCAACTGGTATAAATACATATGATAAACCCCACAATTTTCAAGTCAGGTATTAGTATAGACCTCTGTTTTACCCAAGAACCTCTTTCAGCATTGCTAGCAAGCTTCATGCGCTGTGGAGTAACATAAAGCTACCTATATGGTCTAAGCAGGCCTGGTAATAGAAATTATTCATCTTATACCTAACAGAAGCTTCATTAAGCACATAGGTATTTCAGATTCTTTTACAGCCATAATCCACATTAGCTAGACCAGGATAGCACTTCTGAAACAGGAGCACAGGCTCCTGCTTTTCTGCTTGGTCAAACTGTCACACACTCCATGACTAACATTTCCCACAAACTGAGTCATGGAGCTCACCAATCAACTTCTGTCCCAATTGTATGAAAACAATAGAAGATGTTTCAGAACATTTTTAAGAGTTATTTTTCAGCTTATTGAAAGTCACTACCTCCCTTACCTAACCACAGGGAGTTGGGAGAGCCTCTATCAAGCCACTGTGATGGTCAAACAGTTGCTCTTATCTCCTTATAACTTTTTTTGTATGAAGCAACAGGCTGCTCACCCCATGTTCTTTGGCCATTACAGCACAACAGAACAATTTAAAGCAGGATACAGAAGTTCCCCATATAATTTTATTAACCATATTATATTTTATAATATAGCAGCAATAAACCTGACAGTCTTTTTAAAACAGCTTGTAATCTTAATTCAGAGTGTTTAAAAAAAATTATTAACAGAAAATGGCATGTGTTGAGCTTACATTCAAGCTAAATGTACAGGGTTTCTCAAAAGCACAGACATAAATACTAGCTGCCAATTCTTCTTATAATGCTAGTTCCTACATATTAAACTCATATTAGATTTTTCTATTTTTAGAGTTGTGGTGGTGTAGCAGCCTATTCACCAATATGATGTGATTAGCATGAAGCTGCAATCAATATTCTGCTACTAGCCTGCCTGCCTCCTTCCCTCTCTTTTGAACTTTCTAAATTATTTTTTTTTTCCCTCTTAAGTTTCTATTCAGACAGTCAGGAGGATATGCTTTATCACAAGGTTGGCTTTGGTGTAAAAGATTTATAAACATATTACCATATTCAGTCATAGCAACAACACAGATAAAAAGGAACAAAGCGGAGTTCAGTGGGAAAGGAAGCAGATAAGAGTTGTGCTGTCCTTGGAGACCGACCACGGTTACTGGTTCTGCACTGAGCCAGAGCTCTGTACCTGAGCAGGGAGCTGTGCTTGGCTACAGGCTCCAGAATCCTGTAGTAAACAGCCTAACGTTAAACACAAGAGACCTCATACTTAGGAAAGTGGAAAAGCAAAACAAAACCCAAAACACAGTCCTCATTTTGATCGAGGCATTAGAAAACGGTCTAAATATTTTTTTCCCTTTATCTCTCTTTTGGTCACGTGCTTAGAGTAATTTTGACCTGAATAAGCTAACTTCGATAAATCCGATTTTCAGAGGTCTCAACAGGCAGATGAAGATCTATATCCACTACTAAACCCTCCAAAGAAAGCCCTTTGTTAGATTAGCCAAATGATGCCAGTCGAATTACAGCTTCCACACAGTGAGTTAATATTCTATACTGTGCTACATATTGCAAAAATAATTTTCCAGACACCCTTCCTAAAGAAAAAGACTGACAAATACTCTCACTTTCTGTACTCAGTTACTTGACATGTTGGAGAAATACATAAATCACTCCACAGTTCTTTCACAAGCCAACGGTACCAACAGTTTCTCAAGCAAGTCCTGTTCTTCAACTACTAGTCTTTGTTCATCCATGAAGGCTGTCATGCCTTTACTTCAATTCTATTATTTCTAAGGAATGCCTTTACCCATTACCTTACTGAAAATTCCACACCATGTATGCAAGTTTCTCAGCTATGGCCAGGGCCAAAAATTCAGGAGCCACATGGACAGTGGTTATGTTAGATTTCAGAGTCCCTTCCCAGAACAATTTGTCTTAGTTGCTGTGTCAAGAAGCTCTTGCTGATGTAACTTTGAATTCAGAGAAATAGAGGGCTGTCCAAGAAATTATAATGCAACCTGCAAAGAAAGCTACTTCAGCTTATGCCCCTAGTTGCTGGTATATATATTACAATCAAAGCAGTCTGCCCTCAGGTAAGCAAGTGGAAGAAACAAGTTAGAGGTGTCACAGGAGGGTAACACATACCAGTCTCCCTGCAGTTCAGATTTTGGATAGAATTTTTTTTTTTTTAATTAGCTCCTGTAGAGTTAACACTTCTTATAATAAAACAAAAGTTTGAGGGGAAAAAAAAAAGCAACTGGTAAACTAAAAACAAGACTACCCAACATTTCAGCAACTCAAAGTGGCCTGAATGTCTTCTATTCTATTTCAGCTAGAGAGGAAGTCTTTGGATTGGCACACATTCATTAAATGCTTTGGAAAACTTTAATGACTTGCAGTGATTTGTGCAGGACAAAAACCTTCCACGCAAACATGACTGGCAAGGAACTCTGACCTCCTGCCCCAACGGAAATAGCAAATGACAAGTCACTTCTTTGACTGATCTGCTCTCCAAATTCAGATATTAAAAGCCTGTCTCTACACATGTATCTGTTACTAACCAGGCAACATTGCATCATTTTAACTTCATGGAATAAACTGACATACTTAATTATTCAGCTCAGTTGATCTGTAGGCTTTTTACTAGCTTTTTATTATCTTTCTTGTTCATTTACTGCTTTAGCAAGAGTGTTATAAAAATAAAGGTCAGTGCAGAAATAAATGCACCAGGTGTTATGCTCCTCTGTGTAATTTAACAATATTTAGACAATAGCCACAAAGCCTGAAAGCTATATGATATAATAAAGGATATTGAAACAGCCAGCTAGAGCTGTATGCTAGCTGAAATCCAAACATTCACCAAAATAAAAGCAGATACATGTTCAAACATTTTCAGGCACAGAGACCACTATAGTGTAGTGTATATCCATGTAACAACTCTTAAGTACATTGAAAAGTCAAAAATACTACTACAAAGTTAAAAATAGACTAGCAAAATAGACTAAAAATAGATTAGCAAAACCAATGATTTGTCACTTATTGAGGTCTTTATTGAAGAGCTGTTTTACTCCACTTGGTGGGATAAAGGCAATGTTTAGTTTCTGGTATTGACTCCACAATATAGGTCTTAAAAGACATGTACACAATGCCGTGAATGCACTCTTGTTTAGTGTGCACAGCTAGGGCTGGGGTTAGCAACATGTAGATAACTGAAGACACTTATGATATGGTGTAATAAAAAATTTATACCGTTTTAACACTGCTTTTCCCATTCTCTAGATGACTTCTGGTCACATAAGGTAACAGATAGAAGTTCTTACTATGTCTAAAATATCACAATACTGTGGTATTTGATTATCTAATGTATGAAACCTGTGTCAGAACATAACACAAGTTTCTTAAATTTTTACTGTTATCTGTAGGGAAAGGAAAGAAATCTTCCTGGAAATACTTTCTGGAAAGAGCATTGTGTCAGAAAGTATATAATTTCATTGTACATAGCAACAACCCTGTAGGCACTCCATAAATTTTGACCCAACTAGGGAAATTTTGTTATAGCCTAGAATGCACAACTACCTAGAATGCACAGTTATCTTGCTGTCAGACAAAATCTCCCAGTGTAACTCGAAGACGACCTAAAGGATTCAGCAGATGCACTGACAGACTGGTCTTCTAAGAGACTGATACATGTGAATGCACATAAAATTACACCCAACAGACTTGGGAGCCTGCCAGTACCCCTTGCAGTGAGCAGTAGAGCAAATCTAGCAAGGTCAAAATATTCTTACCTACCAAAATATTCCCTATCACTTTTCTATCGACATACTTTGTAATAGGTGGGTATTGCTCCCCTCACCCAGAATTTCTGCAGGATCTACCTACTCTCAAAAATTTCTTAATTCAGTTTAGATTTTATTCATCTCTGAGCCAAGGGGTCTTGAAACTAGGGTCTAACTTTGCAACAAAAACATGTAATCTGTCACTAGTGGTGCAACTTCCTGTAAATCATATCAGTATCCATTCACATTAGGAAATCCAAAGAAAATAATCTCCCTATCCAAGCACAAGTTTTCTAGTAGGTAATACTCAGTCCCTCAAAAGGTGCCTTATCAAATGTAAAGCTACTCTTTAGCTTACATAACTCTATAAGGAAAACAAGAACAGCTCTAAGTCTAGGAGTCTAACAGTAAATGAACAGCAGCAATATGATACAGCTGCAGAAATACAAACCAATGTGAATGCAGAACAAGCAGCTCCAGAAGCCATGTAACAAGGCCTGGCACTCGGCCATCCCAACCAGCCTGCCCGTGCCTGGAAGAAACTTTCCCCTCTAGTCTCTTCTATATGTGCCTTCACTTCCCAGAAGCACAAAAAAAGTATGAAAGGGATCATATATAAAAAACAAACCAAACAAAACCCAAACACAGGTCAATATTGAAAGCCCAAGTGCTAAGCTATTATCAGTCATAATCTACTTGTAAGGCTAACCAGGCTGACACTTGCCTGTCAAGCAAAAATAACATCTGCTTTGAAACCTACCATTGCTCCATGCTATAGTTACTGCAGGAGGCAGATATTATTGCAATTGCACTATAAAGTATACTTTCCATTTTTTAGCCAAACATTTTTTTAAGCTTACAGCAATTATCAGTATAAATTACTGTGGTATCTATGTAATGAAAAGAGTTACCAACATATTTTTTGTCTCTCTTTTGTGCCACTCAAATAATGAAGATTGGAGGGACAGTAATACTTCAAAAGCATTTTTAGCTGATTGAAACAACATGATTCTAAACAACCTACAAAAGAACTAATGCAGGTAGTCTGAAGACTTTGTACTAACACAAGAGTCACTGTGTCAAGTGAGATGCACTTAGCCAGTTATTTTCTGAATTCTTTTTCCTGTTATTTCACAAGCTCTAAAATCTGTTTTCCTGAATAATTTATTCCCTCTCTCTCCGGGGATTCCTTTGCAGTGACTTCATAACAGTTCACTAACAAGGGCATTGATATCACAGTCTGTTGTCAGGTGAATCAATTCATATACAAAAGGTATCATCACTTCACAAGTATCATGACAATCAACGGGGAAGAAATACTCTATTGCACATGGATTACATGGTTAGTCATATGTGCCTTCAAGCAACAGGCACTGGGGCAGGGTGCTTACTTATCAGCTAAGATTGTTCATCAAGAAACTAACAGTTGGATTCTAAGCTCTCTTCAGCTTAGGATATGTTCAAACTCACAGCTTCAAGGAAGACCACTGGAAGACCACTCTGAGATTTATGAAGATATCACAAAAGACAGTAGGGCAGTGAGGATGTGCCCCAGGAAGGGGAGAGCTCTCCTTACACCAGATGTGTTTTGAAGAAATACACTGTCACTACAAGAGGGCACACTAGGATGTTGCCTTGTATTCTTTAGCTTGCTTATTTTATTCTTCAACAGGGCACTTGCTGCTCTGAGCCCCTACAGTGCTGGGGCCAACCTGCCTCAAGAAGCACAGAAGCCTTGATCAGTTTGCACATCTCAGAAACACAGGTTCCCAAGGAGCTCCTCAAACAAGATGGTAGGGAACACTCAAGATCTCCAACAGACTCCTTTCCTTAGTCCAGCAGCAGCTTACTCATGTTGCAGTATTCCCATGAAACATGTTAAGTCTAATTTTTATCCTGTTTCTGTAAAAAATTTATTTTGGACCATTTATTCAGTACATTATTAATCAGAAATGTCTGAGCCACACATCTCTCCCATTAAAAGAGCAATTGCGTTGTAATATTACCCACCAGTCATGATGTGAATGGAACTTACCAAAAGACCACATCCATTGCTATTTCATAATATTTACAACAATAACATGGAAAGCAGTACTTACTGCATGCAAGCCAGAGTGTTTAAATGGACTGCAGGCACAACCTGATTTCCATACATTGTTCGTACATCTTCAGCAAACACATAACAGAAGCAATGCCATGCAGTTACCTCTAAATCAGGGTAGGCAGGAACTTACATACACCTGAATAATTCAGCATTGAAGAGATGTAATGGCACTCTAGCCTGAAATCAAGCCACAGCAGCCTGTCCCTGTTGAGATCCTCTGTGTATTTACCCATTTAAGAACCCCAAGCTGTTGGTTACGACAACTTTAACCGTTCTGCTTGACCACTTCACATTATTTTAAAACTCAACTGATTTTATTTTTTTCTATTAAATATACTCATGAAAGATATTTTCATCAACTACGACAGCACGTACCTGTGCAAAATAGTTACATCCTTTGAAATATCTCTTGGACAATCCTGCTCTACATGTCAGGTATTAGAAAAGTTAACAGGAAAATTTTGGGAAAAAAATAATTCTTTTTTCAGCTGAAGCTTCAGTTCTTCCAGTTATGAATCTTAACATGGATGTCTAATTTCGGCATGCAAAAATTGAACGAGATCTAAAAAATTACCTGCCATATCCAGCTTTGAATGCAGAAAATCCCAGCAGGTATTGTCTTTTTTTTTTTAATTGAAAGTGCACAAAATGCAGACAAACTGTAAAAACACTTAACACTTGTTAAGATACTACACAATAATCCACTCCATAAAAAGGCAAAATTTTTATTTTTTAATGAAGGTCATTATATTTGCCTGTGAAAGTGAAATGTTACTGTCATGCACAGGAATGAAACATAATGAAAACTTCAGAGCTCTGTCAAGAGATCTAGATCGAGAGTTTCAGAAGCAGCAACCAGAGTTGCTTCAGTAAAGACTATTCTTCCACACTGTGTGGCAACTAAGCAGTGCAGAAAGGCATTTCAAATATTTGACTAACATCACTTGCTATTTGCATTTGCAAGCATAGATGAATCCAGATTCTCAGAAAAATTATCAGGAACATCACTATACTATGCTCCTGAAGAAAATGGAACACTGTCAGACAGAATTAAGTGTGAGTACTGACAGAAGAAAAGCCCAAATCAAACAAATCACTAGACAGCAATGAACACACTGTATTCTTGAAGAGAAAATTCAAAATGTTGATTGACAAGAATTTTCCATTTATCCCCTGACACATGAAACATATGACCAAATTTAGTTATCACTAGTCTTCTGCGACTCTTAAATTAACTCACGGAACATGGATGAAAAAAATCAAGACCAATTGTTTAAAACTAAACCCTAAGATTTTAGTTTCAAATAACAAATGCAACCATGAAAATGGTCAAAAAGACAACAAAAACAACAACAAAAAAAAGGGAACTAGCCCTTCTAAACTTTCAAAGACTACGCATTCTATGTGTACCCATACAAACACCTCCTACAGGTCTTGTTCTCAATGAAGGGAGCAATCATGTGATAAGAAAGAGGCACAACAAAATGGAGTGGATGCAGGACTAATGCTGCGTATCCAATTGTGGCAGGAAGCACTTTGAGTAACACCAAGCAGCACACCAGAGCAAAGCGTTCTGCTGTCAGTATCTGCTTCTTCACTTGACATGTTAAACCTTCACAAAGGCACACCATCTCATTCTGAAGTCACCTACAGTGCTTCCTTCACAGTTCTTCCTCTTATTTGCCCCTAAGAGAACAAGAATTTCTTGGGATGTGCTCATATCAAACTTGCCTTCCCAATGCTCCTATGGAAGGCTCTATCTTTCTACACTCCAACATGGCACGCTAAAGATGCTAGAGAACCTTCACTTACGCATTTAGGGCAGGTCATTAATAGGGTTTTCAGTATTAACATACTTTTGTCAATTCATCACTACTTTGCTGACATGAAAACTTCATTCAAATTATCGTATAAAGCTGCCTTTTGTGGCAGAGCTCCACGGTACAGGCACAGACACTGGTCAGGCACTACAAGGCCAGGCTGCACGAGGCTTGGAGCAACCTGGGCTCAGTGAAAGGTTCCCTGCTCACGGCACGGGGTTTGGAATTAGATGATCTTCAAGGTCCCTTCAAACCCAATCCATTCTATGACTCTATGATCAGAGGGCACACAACACACCTGATTAGTGGCTGAATAAACACCAGTTATCCATCAAGTGGATAACCTGATCCCACTTTAACTCCATGCTCCTTCTGAAGGGTGTCATTATTTTTAGCAAACAATGAAGAGGAGAAAATAGATGATTAAAAATTTGTTCCAGAGAGAGAGAGAGAGAGAGAAAGAGAGAGAGTGCACTCTTTTGCAGGGCTGGTTGATTGCAAACTGATGGCCAATCCAAAGGTAGCAGCACCTAACTGTGTTCAGAATCAGTAGACAGGCATCTACTTCTAAGGTTACTAAAGAAGCTAAATAGGAAACCTCATACCTGGCACAGCCTGTTTATTAAGCAAGTTGTCTACAGTTCTACAGCTGAAAAACAAATACCTGTAACTGCTTTAAAGACACAAGCAACCCCACTGTCTTGCAAGCGACAGTTAACAGGTGAACAACAATTACTATGACAAGTTGTATGAATTTTCTAGGAAGCATCCCTAAATCATTGCTAGAAACTGCAAATATCCAAAAGTCTAACCAATCTTTTTTTAAAAAAGTAGATTGGATGCCCCTAGAGCATTCATCTTCTGTAACTATTAATGCATTACTTAATGGTGAGCACTACGGGCATGACCATCTATGTGTTAGCATAGCATTATTACTTTTAAGGACTACTTAGTGGTTGGTTTAAGTAACTCCAGCAACACTGTGCCCGTCACATAAGTTTTCCCAATACACCTGGAAGATATCTGGATCTGCTCTAAAAATTCCTACATAAATTTCACCTCAGACTTTTTAAAAATCAATTTCTGAATCTCTGAACCTTGTGATGCCCACCTTGTTGAATGATTTTTTTTTTATCAGCAACACCTATAACAAGACAATACAAATAGCTCATGCTGTGGCTCTGTGCTCCCAGCTCTTACCTCTTGTCTCTTTCTGACTTCTTGCTGAAATTAATTCTTGCTGAATTAAAAGTTCATAACTGTCCGTTTTCATTAATAACATTATTACAAAAAGCATCTGCAGAAGGCGTAACCCTGCATCACTGAAATTACCCACTATTGCTGCTTATTTAGCCAAGGGCAGGACATAGCTGAGGGCAATGCCTTGGTGGTGGTTTAATCTGCTTGCAGCCTCAAGTCTTCCACAAGGTGAGATGCAGAAGTAAGTACCAGACTAATTCCAATGGAATGCACCACTAACAAAGTGCAAAGCACTGCCAAACTTAACAATATCAGAAGCACATGCTGCTACCAGAAGTAATAAGAGCACTACAGGTTTACAGAAGCAGTATTTGGCTTTCTTGCAGCAACAATAAGATAAATTTAAGATTCTTCTCCTTTCCAAGTCACATATTGGCATTTTTTCACCATATATATATATGTATATATAAGGCAACTTTTCCATAATTTAACTCTGGCTTAGTTACATGGAGAAAAATAATGCATTTCTGTACAGAACTCAAAGCAGGAGCACTCTATAATAATCATTATAGATTCAAAAGAGAGAAGAGGGGAAAGGAAAGGTAACATCCTGTACTGCCAAATTTCTGAGCAACTAGAGACCAATGATTTCTATTCATAATGGCAAAGCTGGCAAAAAGACAGAGTGGGGGGTGTTTTGTTTTGGGGTTTTTTTTAAGTTTTCCCAAAACAGTACTATGCATAAATGAAATGAAGAATCAGCAATATCAAGAATGCTCTAGGTAAGAGAGAGCCAGAAAAACATTTTGCTTTTCTGCCTAATAAAAAGAACTTTAAGGCCCACTCAAGAGTGAAGTTAATTTGGCACAGATGCCTACATATTCAGTACATACATCTAGTTCTATAATGCATGAAAAATGGTGAAACTTTCATCTTTTATGCAGTGTTTGCAATATCCACTGCCATGCAGCTTATTTAGACTGGATTTAGTCTCGCCCAGCTTCAGATAGGCACCCTTATGTGGTGCCGTTTAAGCTTCTACCAAATCAACTGAGATTAGGCAGATCCCTGCAAGACCTTTCCCACTCTCAACTACAAAGGGTGCACTTCACAACTACCTTAAGAGCAAATGCCCAATTTCAAACAGTTACACAAGATTTAACAATCTGGGGAGAAGTAGTAGCTATGACAGATAGTCTTAAAATCTGCCTGACCTGGAAAGCAGGAACATGCACCCATTGTGTATTTTTGGAAGTCCACAAAAAAAGTCAGAGGTTGTTTATCTTGAAATATCCACCTGGATTGCTAATAATTCTGAAATATGTATCCTTCATAGTATTTAGCCCCTCTCCTCTGCATGCTGGGAGAAGCCACACTCTCTTCAGAGAGGTGAAATGACTCCCATCCTTACACAAGGGCTGAGAGCTGTCACAGTAGTCTGAATCCATGTCACCAGAGCCTTAGGATAATGCTGTCACCACTGCTCTAGACTTCATTTCAAAGCATAGATTCTCTTCAAGGGAATCACTGAACTTCAGCCTTCTCTGACATTAACTGCCGCAGCACATAATGGCACAGAATACACAAAGATTATTCTACTGACTCTCTCAAGTCCAAACAAGAGCAACTGAAACAAGGCCTTGGCTATTTGTTTCAAAGCATCACAAGTGGGTATATCTTCATTGCAAGAGAAATTCTTCAAACTTAAAGAGCAATTTGCATATAGGCTACAGTGTAATATACATAGTCACTGGAAAATGAGAAATCCCACCTAAGTACACAGGAAAAGTGGAAACATAGGTCTAAACATCTTGTGAAAGAACAATTTGTAAGCTACTGCACTCAAAGTCCAGCTTTCCAAACTTAAAAATACCGTAGCTTCTGGCATCAAAAAATCACAAACAGAAGTTTGACACCAAGCTGGACACATTTTATGAATGTCACTAGAGATTCTACTTGATCACTTTCAGATCAAGCTTTGTTAGGTCATAGTTCATCTCCTGAACTCACCCGCTATTCAAGACTTTCCAGCTACTTGGTAAAAAGAGAGATATAGAGCTCCTTGAAGGCAAAAAAAAAAAGGTTCATAGAAAAGAAGGGTGTATCTTTTTTCTACACTAGAATACTGCAAGACATAATCATATCCTGCAGGTAGAAACACATAGGAAGCCAGTTTCATAAATAACAGAAATAGAAGATTTGCTCAATAAGATCTTTCTGTGCACTAGAGAGAGGATACTATAGGAATTAACACTGAAAAGACACAAAGGAATGCCCTGACAATGGCACATGTCCATTTACAAGTAGCAATAATCATGTAGCTCTTACACACAGTAATGCTCCTTGGTTGCTTCCCAAGATAAATTACTCATAACCACATCCATGCAGTTTATGAGAACAAAACATATAAGAGCCAACAAGGACAATCTCAGAATCTCTTCATATACCTACTGGCAACCAGAGGAGAAACTCCCACTGACTGTCAAACTTCTCATTGTCTTAACTCTTAACCTTTTCTTAAATCTTCCTCAGGTCTTGTTTATGCTTTTGCTCTCTCTCATCCCCAGTCTTTCCACATCTCTGGTACAAAAGTCTACTAAATCTGGTCCACTTACACATGACAGAAGGAGCATAACCCTTGTAGAGATCACAGGCTCTCATCAGGACTAGCAATACCTGCTTGTGATGATGTTGTGTATCAGAAGGTCCTGAGTCACCCATTGCATGAATTAACACGTTCCACTGTAGAGACCTTCACAAAAAGCTGATCAGGACAACAATATAAGAGAATGGCAGCAAACTCACTGTAAATTTTCTGGACCCATTTTGGCACAACAGGAGCCTGGCAGCTTGAATCAGTCTGCTGATTTACTATCTGGCTTTAAAAGACACTCCTAAAAAAATACCCCTTTAATTCTTATTTTAGGAGCAGGCAGTCATCCTTCTTTTGTTAATCAATGTGAAACTGTGAAATTTGCTTCAAAAAAGGACTGGTTACAGGTGACAAGATGTAACCAGATTTCTTCCTTAAGGTATAGCAGAAGAGGGGAATGAAAAAAACAACTTCTTTTTCTGGACATGGCAGGGAGAAGAAGGAAAGCAGAAATCTGATGAGGTGAAGAGATACTTAGCTGCTCTGGCAAAAAATATCAGGGACAACCATGACACAAGATTGTGTTATTCCTACCAAAACCTCTAGCAAAACAAAGATTCCTAACATAGTAAGAGCCACACAATCCCCTATTATGCACATGCATCAGTAACTGGAGTAACACCAAATACTGACACGTTTTATTTTCAAGTCATCTATGTGGAGTAAAGAAGGGGAACGAGAAAATTACACCTGGCCTTTGGAAGAGGAGTAACTCCATTCTGGGCAGTGACTCCATTCTAGGCTGAGCACATGAAGTCCCACCTCTATACACAGTGTCTCCTTACTATCCTCTCCCTTCTTTGCTATTGCCCTGACCATGTCCAAAAGCTGCTGAGAGCTGCCCAGTCACACCCACATACTTCTCCTGCCCTTCAGCCCTGGTACAGGGAGTGAGGAATCTTGGCACCAGGTGGGGTGCAGAATCTGTAAGCACAGTAAGACCACAGTGAGGGTGAAGGAGCTCCATGCTAGGGTGCTCCTAATGGACTTGGTAAAAGATAGCTCTGGAAGTGCTGGCAGGGTGAAGGTGGCAACCTGCAATGCTGCAGATTGGAGAGGCAGCTGTGAGTGAGTCAAGTAATTTTTGGCCTCTCTTGAGTAAGAAGGGTCCTCAGGGTCCTCACACCTGACCTAGGCAACTCATTAACAAGATCTGCTAATTTAGTTTTTCTAATGCTAAATGTCTCTTCAAGACTAGTAGTGGGTTTGATTACACTCAAAGTTTCCACCTTTCATTGCAGTTGTCTGCAGACTTCAACCAAAGCTTCTTGCCTACAAGAATCCAAAACACAGTCAACGGCCACTGAAGTCCAGCAAACAGTCAGCTCCCATTTGATATGAAATAATTTCCTAGGAAGGAAGGACAGAGCAGTGAATCTTAGGAAGTCCTTTGCAAACTTACAGTACAGTATGCTACCAAGCTGTACTGTCCTGAATTAGAAAAATGTTAAGAGTCAGTTGTAATTGGTCTGTCAGTTTGATCTTTGCAAATCACTCACCTGTACAGACGTTCTGGTATAAAGCAGCATATTTTCTGCATATGTCTATCATTTTGCATTTGAACAATGAGCACGAGCTGAATTGTAATTTCTGTATTATGTGCATTGGAGCAACTTGGAATAAAAAGAGTGAATGCTGTAAAACCAGAGAAACTTGTTACATCAACTTACACTAACAAAGTTTCTCTTCCTGTCAAGGTAATTCATGTAGTGAAGCACTTAAAATTCACTTAGAAATTTCCTTAGATTTCAAAACAATAATCCATGGACTCCAACACACTGACTCCTCACATTTCCTGTAAGATGTGTTACTTGCTTTTTTGGAAGTGGTAAGTAATATCAGAGGGGGTTTTTAAGATTGAAAGACTTATACTTCCACTAGCTCTACTTAATGCTTTCTCCAACCTTATAAATCAACACCTCGTGTGTATAAACTGACTCCATTGTGGAGTCCACACATAGTGGATTGTAGTCTATCTTTAAAACATCAACTCCATCATAATGCTTTATTTTCAACTGAAAAGGCTTCCTCTAAACACAGGATGAGCAAGTCAATTAAAAAAAAAATCTTATTTAATGCTTCAGAAGCCAATGATGTGGTAGCCTTTTTGAAAGCCATACTCATATTAACTTTAACACACTCCCCCCACCCCAAAAAAATCACATGGCATAGCTAATTAGAGTGTTTAATTCTTGCAATCCTCAGATACACACATGCTGGCTGCTCTTTTCATCACAACCTGTGCCAGGAAACTAAACAGGTTTCCGTACATTTTTAGCCAAACCCAGTACAAGAACATGTATTTATAAAGGAAAAAACAAAGACAAAACCCCACCTACGCCATCCTGGTTTAAGCTAGATGAGACTGTAATATGAACTGGAAGTGGCATCTACCATCCTGTAAAGAACACTTAACACAAAGAGAATTTTCCATAAGGCTGTTCTAATTCATCTCAGATTGGTTTCATAGGCCACTGATGTTAATCAAAAGTTTCCAATTAATTCAGCACTGCTTGGATCATATTTTCATATTAATTCAATAGCACCGTGTCAATTCTTCGCATATCCACATATCCACTTCTTCATCCAGAGCTACTGAAACAAAATTTACAAAGGAAGGCAACTGTTACTAAACTGTATACAAATAGGAAAAGCCAAGGAAAATATGCCTACTATAGTAAAGGTTAACCAAGAAGCATGTAGGATTGATGCCAAATACTCTGTATCAAAGGTCCATTAAAATACACATAGTCTCAGTGTCCAATACAGAGGTAATCAAGAAAATATTAAGAGCAGTAGTTTCCACAACTTCTGCCTTCTGGAATTTTATCCAGTTGCAACACCTAAACAGAACAATAATGAAGTGGGCCAGCTCTCAATATTAAGCTTTTTTTGGTAATTTTTTTGAAAAACAGAAAGCCTCATTTCAGGTTTCTACCATAGCAGCATCACAATTTGCAATTTGTAGGTATTTTTTATACCTTATTTGGTAGAGACATTCCTCCACTCTCATCCCTGTCCCTAAATTAAAGTTTAGATTGTGTATGATGATACAGAAAACTTCTTTAGAGGAGTTCTCACTTGTTGAGTGTTTGAAAAAGGTTAGGTGCACAGCCACAAGACATTCCAGTACATACTATGTGCCATATGTGAAGGCTTTAGATCTGCAGGTTTATTTCTGGCTTTGCATGTTAGTCCTCCTTCTTCCAGACTAAGGCAAGAGCAGAAAGCTTTCAACAGTAAATAGTGCAATGCTCCTTAGGAAAGTTTCTCCACCTCGATACATGAAGGGAGAATTAGGTTCCACCTTTCCCCAGCACTATAGTAATTCATCTCCCACACAAGTCTTTCCCAAAACCACACTCATTGTGGGGGTGAAGATGAAAGCAAAACAATGGGACAATGTGCAGCGGCAATCTTTTTCACCTGGACAATATTAGATGTCAAATCCACCAAAACTTTGAGGGCTTATACAGACTTTCTACCTAGTGAAAGCCTTACCTATGGAGATGATGACAATAAGCAAGTCAGAGATCTTGGCATCCCCCTAACATCACCACTGGCAACCTGACAGAAGAACAACTACATGTCCTTCAAAAAGAAAGCAAATCAGAAAGTTGGCAATTCCCCCCCCACCCCGGTGACTTTTTTTTTTATTTACCAAACATTTAAAAGGTGATCATAGATGTCCCAGTCCTGCAAGCAATACCATCTACTTCAATAAGAACAGATCAAGAGAGCACAGCAAAGGAAAGAAGACTGTTCAATCTTCAGAGATACATATTTTCCTGGTGGCCACCAAAAACTACAAAAGGTCTAAGTATAAAACCTCCAAACTTAAAATCACCTTAAACCTTAAAAAGAAGATGCATTGCACCTTCTACTTATTGTTTAAAGCTTTCTTCTTGGGTAAGGGAAAAGACAAATTGAGTGAAAACAACCTTTATGGCTTAAAAGTCTGCCAAAGAGGTTCACCTTGCAGGATCAGGGGAGCACAGCAATGTTATCCTAAGCTGTACAGCAACAACTTCCACCTTCGTTTCACTTGACAAGAACAAATTACACCTAACACTGACCTTTAGTTTTCAGGTGTATTTAAGCCCAAAACTCAAAGTATACAAAAATAGACACCAACTTTGAAACTTCCCACTTCCTTTCCAACATTGGCAGGAGGGAGGGGGGAAAGTAAGAAGTTACAATTTTTTAAACAGTTCTAAAATTACAAAATAATCAAAACTACAGTTACTGTTTTAAATTAACAAACCACGCTTTTCTTCAGTACTAACAAACTAATCAGTCTTTTGGGGGGGTCACATTATAATTAGGGCTTCTCTCTCTGATTCTCAATACCCTCGCATCACGCAGCCTACTCTTTTGACAGCTTTCACACGTTTCTAAATACACTGTGGATTTAAAACCAAAGCTTGGAGGTCTTAACAATATTCTATCTCATCAAATTATCTTTATCCTATGTCAAAACCTGGGGGAATTGTGGGGAAAAGTGTTCATAAGGTCTTTGAGCACAAAATATGGGGAGATTTGGTTACAAGTCATTAGAGCCCAGAACAAGCAGGTCTTCTACAGTGAGCTTTGTTTTGCATTTAAAAGAGCACCGGGAGATCTCACTTTCCCCTAAACCTAAGGGTGGGGCGATGTTTTGTTTTGGGTAGAATGGTGTTTTTTTGTTGTTTGGTTTGTTTGCTTTGGTGGGCTATTCTGTTTGGGTTTTTTTTTGTTTGTTCCTTTTTAATCCTTTTAGGTCCTTTTATGTCATTTCCTCTAAACCTACTAAAGATTTTAAGAAGTAAAGGGAATTCAAAGACAGATGATGAAAGTGATTAGAGGCTTAGAAAGACATATATGAGGTGAGATTATTAAAAAGTCTGCCTCGCTTACTGACAAGATGAATGGGAGGGATCATAAGAGAGACATGAAAAATGAGAAGACATTTCACAAAATGATTTTTCATCAGTAGAAAGCAAGTGGATTTCTGTATTCTTTCCTAATGTAAACCTTTTGTATGTGTGATCGTATAGGAACTAAATCATCCACAAAACACTGATTCTATTGGTAGTCACACTGAGGCTGAAAAAAAAAAGAAGATTGAAATTAAGATTCACTATTTGTTAGTAAATAAACCACATCTGTTCCAGGTAATAGGGTTTCTTGTTTTGTTTTGTTTTTTTGTTGTTTGTTTTGTTTTGTTTTTAAATAAAGGAAGTATTCTTAGCATTTAAAATATGTCTTCCACTAATAAAGAGAAAGTTCTGAATAGGCTCCAATGTGCAAGAAGTCACTTAACTGAGACTTTCCTGTATCTCTCTTAAGCATCTGGAACTTGTTAAAAGCAAGGAGACATCTGCATAGGCTTCTGAGGAGATGTCGTAAAGGAACTCATGGGGTTTAGTTGTAGTACAAAGGGATTTTTCTCCTACATAGCCATACATATAAATTTATAATCCTGATGAAATGTGGAGGATTTTTGGGTAAGAGATCAAGAGTGAAGGGCAATGTCCTGATCAGAAAGGGTTGGGGGGGAATGTGTACATAGGTTTCTGAGGTCTAAATAGGATGTCCTGGTGAGCATTCAGAGATGACAGCTTTAATAGAGCCTTAAAAGCCAGTCCTGACACAATGCTCTAGAAGCAAAAGTCAACACAATGAGGCACAAGTTAGCACAGCCAGACTAGTCGGAGCATCAGGAATGTTAACTATTGCAATTGCATAGACTTCCACATGGACTTCCTGCCCAAGAAATGCAGTGTAGCCAGAATCTGAACACCTTAGTCTCCCACAGTAATTACTTCAAAACCAAATCTCTTAAGAAAGCACCATGACACTTTCTAACTATCCTGCAACCTACGTTCAAATTCCAGCAAGAGCTGTACTTGGTGGATGACAACTAAAAATTCAACCCCTGTTCCCAAATCTTGTCCTACTTCATGCCTTAGGACCCGATTTTGAAAGATTTGGCTTTGTATTCCAAGTGTTGAAGGAATCAGCTAGTAGTGGACATGAAGCACACTGAAGTGGCAGGAACAGGCATTAGCAGAGAGGGCCCAAAACATTTCACACGGCCATATTGATTGTCCACACTGATTCCACCTGTGCCACCAGAGTGAGCTGCAGTAATCCAGATTATAGTGACCAGGTACTACTGGCAAGGAGAAGTAGGAAAAGTCTCCTGGAAGGGCATCTTCATTAAAGCTGGAGATGGATGATTTTCCAGAAACAAGGCAACCACGTGGCTGTAAATCTATACGCACCAAAAGAAAAGGAAGAACTGTAAGGCACTAATACCATCATGCTTCATGCAACAGTAATTTTATGCCCCACTCAGTTCTGCCATGCAAGGCTTCAAAGAAGGTGGTATTGAACACACCTGTTGCTATACACCTAAGAAGCTTTTTGGCTAGAGCAGAAACTTTTAAATCCCATTCCCCTCAGACTCTCCCATTTACAAACTCAGAAGGCTATATTCACAGTAAATTGTTCTGGCACTTCTGCAACCTGAATTTAATGATGCCTTCCTACAGCAAATACAACAGCAATTTCTGAACTGTCATTTCGCCTGCCCATAGAGGTGGTGTCACTTTCTCACAAAAAAAAAATAAAAAAAAATCTTTAGCTAGGCTTGAAAGACAAAGGCAGTGACCTCTAGGGCTGGAGAAGTCCTTTAAAGCTCCCCCACCTAAAAACTGAACTTAGCAAGCTTATGTTATATGAACTATGAGATCCAGCAACTACTTTGACACCTCTCTTTGGGTCACACTTTATTAAATGGATCTAACCCTACTTACTATATGTCCTATCCTGCTGACAAAGACAACTCCAAAGTGTTCTTCACACAGCAAGTCTCCCTAGTCTGTTCAGGTTCTCTGAGCATCCTCACCACCAGCTGTCTTCATGCACTCTGTTGTTTTTCCCCATCAATGTTTGGAAATGGCAGCTTTACCTCCAGCTGCTCTGATGATTTTTATTCAGTCTCTAAACAAAAAATAGCTTCTGCTTTCTTGCTTTTTTCCTACATAATTCCAACAGTTCTTGCTGCTTGAGTGCCTGACCATTTTCATCCCCCTGGTTAAAGCAGTAAGAGAAATATTGAACTTATCCAGGCAGTTTCCCCAGGAAAAAGTCCTATTTGTCTGGACTAAGGACAAATAGATTTAATGTAAGCTCTTACCATCATCTGGAATGTACAACCTGCTGCTACCTCCTCTAGCAATTATATTACAAGTTCTGTGATATCTGACACAACTTGTAAAGCCCGAACCCTGGAGCATCACAATTACATACAACTCTAAACTTGTACAGTTATATTTCCAGTTTTCACAGTCACAGGAAGAGAAGGGGAGGCTAATCCTGATTAAAACAAATCCAAAATTGGACAGAAAACCAATGCTTTTATAAAACAGTGAGATCTAAAAAAAATTTCAATACCCAAACACAATTATCAACACAGCATCATCCATGCTGCTTTATGATTTTAAGTAGATCAACTAGGCTACAGAGTAGAGTTTAACTCTTAAATATGCCAAAAATTATGAAGATATATAACTTTTCTCCATGACCACAGTTAGCTAGAAAGCACACTATTCTTACAGCAAGATCAGTGAAGGAAAAACTAATCAGTTCCACTTTCAAAGAGAAAAGCAAAGAAAATGCATAACATATTTAACTCCAGCACGTGTACTCAGCTTACAGCGTGAAGAGCATTGTAGACTCCAGTAGTAAGGCTACAGTATATAGGGTTACCTATTTTTGAAACATTTCATTGTTCTGAAACAATCTGAAGTGCACAATCGCCTACCCAGCACTGTCAATTAATGGGCTGGACAGATGGAAAACACTGCTAATGTGCAGTACAGGAAAATAAATCCCCCAAAAACCTAAAAACCTTTTCCCCTCCTCACGTCCCCCAAAAGATCTTCCTTCACAAACAGTTGATCCTTACGCTTCAAACCATAAAGTTCATTTATTGTTAGATGCGGGATCTCAGCACAGAAAGCAGAATTTCTGCCAATATCTTAAGTCTGTTAGAACAAACTCCTTTTTCTTTCTTTTTTCTTTTTATTTTTTCTTTTTTTCCTTTTTTTTTTAATTTTTATGCAGTGCTTGGGAAGGAAGAGCCCCTTCTTTTACATTTGTTTGAGCTGAGTGTTTAGATAAGAATTCTAAATCTGTGCATTAACTAGAACGCCAAGTGCCTTCATCAACAGGACATTTACCACAAAAGCCACTAAACACATGAAACGATCTCAAACTTTGCCTGTACACGTTTATGTATATATATACATATATCATAAGAACAAACCACAACATAATAAGATAAAGAAAGATGAACTTGCCAGCAGACTCTAAGAAAAACCAGCCTATAAAGCCACCCACCATGGATATGTAGTATATTCTTACTTTGTCCCTAGCACACAGGTGCACCCTTTCTGTCAGTTTCCATCCCAGTTTCCATCCAGCCCTCTTTTAAGTAACTTCATGAAGGGCACCGTAATCATTCCCCGCTGCCAGATACGATCACCTGCTCCACAGTTTATTAAACAAAGCTTGAGAAACAAACTCCAAACCCAGTATTCACTGTTGTGATCTAGACACAGTCACTGCATTAAATCATCGGCCCTGTTGACTTTGGTGAGTAAGTTCTCTATTACTCGTGTCCAACTAGTTTTAGTTGCAGCTATATCTTAAACACTGGTTTCTATTATGGCAACAGCCAGTTTCATTTCATTTTCCTGTACCAAAGAGTATTCAGAGCAGGCATATGAAAGAAGCACATAGGAAAAAGACTTCCCTATAGATGGCCAGCCTCGCAAAGCGCGGACACCTCAGTGGGGACATGCTGCAGGTTGGCGGCCGGCTCTCGGAGCTGGGCACGCACCGGGCAGCGCCGCCGCCCTCGCCCCCCGGGCCGCCTGCCCCCGCTCACCGCCTTACCCTCGTCTTGCGGCGCCGGTGCCGCTCCGGGTCCGAGTACGTCCTGTCCACGGCCAGCGCCGTGTCGCTGCCCGGCATGCTGCCGCNCGCCGGACTGGGACCTGCCGGCCGCGGTGCGGGAGCGCCGGGCACGCCTCTCCCGCACGCCCCTCCCGCACGGCCGCTCCCCGGCCGGCACACCCCGATTAACCCCTCGGCGCTCCCGCTCCAGCTCCAGCTCCGGCCGAGGGCGCTGAGCCGGGCGGCGGCCGCGCTGGGGAGCCCACCGGGCCGGTCCTGAAGGGGCCGGGGCTGCGTGTCCCTCTCCTTCGAAAAAGGGAGGACGCCTGAAGGGAGAGGAGGATGGGAGGGAGCTTCAGCCAGAGGGACTGGGCTATAAATCGCTTTGTTTGTTTAATTTTGAAGGCCGTCGTATCTGAGGGGACAGCAGGAGCTGGGACACGACGATCTCGCAGAGGTATGGACGGACGGAGAGGTGACAATCCCCTTCCTCCTGCTGGCAGGCGCCGGCTTCGTTCAGCTCCAGCTCTTAGAGGGAATTACTACCAAGCAACCATCTCAGCTTCTGTTAAAACAAATTTAGACCCCGTGGCTACAGCAAAACCTCACAGAACGTACCAAATCCTAAAGGTTCAGAAGTCCAAAGGGGAAAGAAAGGAGGAGACCAGAAGTATGGTGTTGTCATTTTGAGGCAGAGGCACTTGTAAGGTATTGACTGTGGTAGCATAAGGCACCCTGGGCACAGCCGAGTACTGCTGCTTGAAAGCCCTTGATACCTAGAGGTTTTTGCAATAAACATGCTATAAAATTTCTATTAAACCAACTCAATAATCAGGGTTTGCATTTTCCAAAGTGGTCAGTGGAGCACAGCAAACAATTCAGTCCCCTTTACTGCACATTGCACATGTGAGATAAATCCTTCAATGTCCTGGTACAAGTGAGCTTCAAACCATATTTGTGAACACTCAAGGAAAACTTGTTTTCCAGGGCATGCATATGCCAATGTACTTAAATTCCTAAGAGCTGAGTGGTGTTTCTGACTGATTTTCACATTTATCTTCAGACTGCCTATGCTGAGGAATGCATTTAAGTGACACTTAACGCATTTTAACCAACTGAAAAGTGTAAGTAAAACACTGTTTTATAACCACTCATTAAGTTGTACGTGAAATGCACTTATTTTCTGGAATAAACAGAATACTTGAGTTACCACCTTTAATTGTTATACAAAGTAAATCTGAAGTTCCTTCAGACCAACTCCCCTGCAACAGCAGCAGGACTTCACCTTTTAGGTACAGTTGTTACAATGCCCATGCATGAGTCACACTGCTTTTCTTCTCCAGTTGGAGACAGCAACAGTTCCAAGGCATGTGCATGTATAAACATACATAAATCAACATAGCTAGCTATCCTAAGAGGAGTTTGCAGCTTTAAAAAATATTTCTCTGCCACTGTTTGCATTTTTATTAGAATCCTATGTTGTGCGGTAACAGTAGTCAGACGTTAATTATCTGACATGAGTGCCTCCTTGGTGTTTTCAAGTAATGAGGTCTTCCTAAATGAAAGACCTGAAAGTCTAAAATAAAAATATATATCAGACCTCACCTTCTTGGCAGCTGTTTCTTCTTCAACTCTAATACCAGTCTTAACAAAGCTGTCCCAAAGTAAGTAGTGAGTGGGTTTACTAAAGAAAGTGCTGTTTTCCTAATGCCATGTTTAAAGTAACCAAACTAACACAGGATACTGCACACAGGTGGTGACTTGCCACCCTTTCTATACTCATACAGAGCTGAATGAGTTCGCTGAAGTTATAAGGCTGCTGGGAAAAAATGGAAATGGAAATTGTGTTTCTTCAGTCCTGCAGCTCAGACATGAATGTTAATTCATGTGCCAGAGGGTGGGGAACTCTGAACGTAAAGGTGAGTAAAAAATTAAATAGGCAAATTTTGTGGGGTTTGGGGTTTTCACTGAAGTAATAATTGCACATTTCCAAAGGGGATTGTGTAGTTTCCAGTACCTAGGATGAAACACCCTTGTTTCCTCAGAAACTCCCAGGGGTTTTTTTTAAGCCTTGCCAGATGTAGTTGATCAAAGCATACAGAGAATAAGCAGTTGGAAAAGGGACATATAAAAGGCTTCAACTGTTTGGCATTTTAGTAATATAAGGCTTATTATAAATCATATTTTATTAAAAAGTTTAAGAGTTTTATTTAAATAATACTGGAAGACTAGCAACAAAACAGTGAAACTTCTCTTCAAGATAAAAAGAGGCAGGGATGTGCAATATATATTTATAGGTAGTATTAATATACATACTAATATATTTATGAGGAAAGCACCCTGTCCTAATGTAGCTTCTAAAAAGAGAGGGTAATATACTTAGTTTCATAAGACCCCAGTGCTGCATTAGTCACACCTTCCAACCAAGCCTGTGGATCCATTTGCTTGGGCACTGCTCTCAGCAGTGCATCCCAGCAACAACAGCTCCCATGTCCTGCACCAGCAGCAAAAGCCCTAGGACTAGGTGGTTCCTGGAGGAGCTGTGACCACAGGACAGCAGGCTGGTGAACTAGGAACAACCGCTACCCAGAGCAGCAAGTTATCGTGAAACAGCTGCTTAAGAAGAGGTACCTGTCCAACAGGTCAAGAGAACCCTTTCACACAAGATGAATTAGGAGCTGTTGTCATTTTGACAGTCTCTGCAAGTGCCTCATCTCAATAAATGGTTCTTCCTGTATGCTGGAGTTAAATGATCTGTGTCTTCAGAATGTAAGTTTATATCAAACTGTGATGCCACGTAATTCTCTGGACAAAGGTCCCCTTTATGTTTCCTTCTCACACATGTGCCACTAGGGCCTTCCTGGCTTGCAGCAGGAGCAGAAAGATTCTTATCCTACGGCACATTTGCAGATTACATTTAATTTGGCTTGGCTGAGCAAAGACCACTCACCCTCCTCTTGTACACACAGCTGATTGGTACAGCTCTCCTTCCCCACTCCAAAAGAGGGTCATGATGCACTGAAAGTGGCAGAATACTGCACAGCACAGTACTACTGACAGCTTCAGCAGGTACTTACTATTATTTTCAAAAGCCCACAGAGTTTGAATAAATGTTCTTCCCACACACTGCACCTTGCTCTCAACTGAACCTTTAACCCACTAAAGCAAATCCTTCCCGATACTGGCAGGAGCATGAGGCTGGACTCTCAGTGACACAGATAGAAGTGGCAGGCCATATACTAATTCTCTCATCCTTTGTTCTTCTCAAAAAAGTATTTTAAAAATTAAATTTTAAGGTTTAAATTAATGATAAAAGTGTTAAATTGTTCTGGCCATCCACTCTGCCAATTTTAAAGTTCAATAAATATATCAAAATCCCTCGCTGAGTGCCCAGCTGTCAGTGTCCATACGTTTCCAGTCCTTTCCCTCACTTCAGCATGCTGCCATGACCACAACGCTTAAGTCTTGATATTTACATTATTTTGCCTACCTTTTTAAAGTGAACTTTTAAAAAGGGATATCAACTAGGAATGGAAGGTCTGGTTAAACTTAAGATCACCATACAAGGGCATATACCACTGTATTTGGCTTTTAGAGAGACAGACCTCAGTATTGCATTTGCCTGTACTGCCCTGTTTTAGGAAAATCAAACTGCTGGAGGTGCAGCAGAGGCACTGCCCAAAGGAGGCCTGACAGCTGGAGCTGAGCTTTCTCTGAACAATTCCTGTCTCACTCTTCCCTGCAGGAGCTGCATCTTTGCCATCTGTTTCTTGCTCCATAACCATGTGTCATGCTTGCACAGAAGACACTGCACTCCCACCTGCAAGCCGTAAGTTATCCATATTGACTTAGGCCATGGAGGGAGAAGAAGCACCAGTGGCAACAGCAAAACCCAACTTCCACACAATGTAAACCCAGAGTTGGTGTCATAACACACACACTGGGAAGTAAAAAAGAAAAACAAAAACTTTAAGAGAGATGGAAGACATGAAAACTCTTTCATTAGAAGACTGGCTCAAGGTTTGGCCCTGTTCTCTTTCCAGTTTTATCTTGAATCTGGATCTTGGCAATTCACTTCTTTGGATTTCTACTACTCTATTTGTAAAAGGAGAAGCACAGAGTGTCTTTCTCCCGTGGAGAACCTTGAGCTCTTTTGGAATTAAAAGTGCTATTATTAAATATTGTGTTCTGATGTTTATTGGAAGAAATTAAACATACGATGTCAAGAGTATACTGGCAAAGGTACACTCAGGAAGAAGGCGAAGGTCCCTTTTCCCACAATGGTAGCATCTGTACTCTAAACAGGAAATGGGGCTTCTTCTGAGAGACTTTTTAACTGGCCCTCCAAATCTTGTTCCAAAAACCCGTAGCAACAAGCCTCCAGGGAAAGGGTCTATGTGAAAAGAGATGGTTAACGTCATTTCTAAGTCTGATAGCCACTGGGATAGTGCTGAGTGACAGTGGTCTTGCAGTGATCCCTGAGCACACTGTCACTGTTTTCAGTTCATCTGCCAAAGCATGAGCCTTTCACACCCACAGGAAAGGAGATACTCTGCTTGTCTGTATGCAGCACAGACCAAGGGATCACACTGAGGCTTACAGACTGCATTGCCAAGCTGTGATGTGCATTCAGAAGATGTTGATAAACATTCAGATATAAAACTAAAATTTTAAGTCAATCCTTTTCTTCCCCTATCCTCTCCTGACTAAGAAATATTTTATGTACTTTAAGAATAGAATAGCTCTGGACACTCTGTGAGTATGCATTTTTTACATAGTAAAAAACTCCAAAATGAAGACTGTCATTGTGTATTAGTGAGATGCGTTAACAGGGGGTGAAGTATAGAGAAGCAAGTAAAAATTTTCAGTTGAGAGTAACAGAAGTTGTCCTTCTTCCTCCTTTCCCCTGGCTACTATACTGTGCCTGCTGCTGTGTGATGAGAGGCAGTTTCAAACCCTTTCCTCATTCTCATACAGCCTAGAAAAAATTCTGCTACAGAATTCCTCACTGCTGCCACTGAGTGACAGTGTTAGTGCAAACAGTACCTACAGGATGGTGGCAGTGCTTTGCATTTCAGATTCTGTGAGTAAGAGCCACCTTTGTAGCAGACTTGAATGCCAACTGTTCTGTATACTCAAGAACTTGCCTGGAGCCCAGTTATTTACATTAAAGGTGGCCCATGTTGCAGAGGCAAGTACATAATTCTCCTTCTAGCAAGTGAATGGTTGCTGCTCATCAGCTTACAAATTTTCTTCTGCCACATGGTAGGTGATTTGGGGCCTTCTGAGAATGAGTGTATGTGGCCTATCTGTCCCAAATCAGCCACTCTGACACTGTCACCACTCATGCAGGACCAACAGCTGCAGTCTGTTGGCACACAAAGGTGTACCCCATTCCAGAACACAAATACGGACTTGCATCCAAACCATTCAGACTGCAGCCAGAAGACAACCAGCCTGAATCTCCTATTACTGCATATTCTCATGGTTACCTCAGTGTGACATTTTATCCCAAATTAAAACAAGCACAGTAGACATGGCCCATGAGCAAAAGAACTGCTCTTGGAATGTGCCACCCTAACTGACCCTCAGAGCGGTGCACGCAGCCCCCCTGAGGTGGCGTGCAGCTGGGTAGCTGACATCTGAGCTCCTAAAGGCTCTGTAAGTCAATACACTACAGCTTTCACCCTACAGCTCTCCAGCCATAGCTGCCAGACATCCCCGCTCAGTTTGTGGCTGGTGGTTGCACATAGAGATTGCAGATTTTGCTGGATAGGAACCCGTCAATTTTTTTTTATTTATTTTTTTTTGGTCTGTGAAATACATTGCATGGCAGTGGCTCCGTATAAGTTATGTCATGCTAAATGTGTGCCATCAATTATTTCCATATGAAGAGACAATGTCAAATGCAGGATTAGGACTTGTTAGCCAGTCAGACAGAAAACAGAGATGGGTTATGAGAGGACAGAAAAATTAATGATTATACAAGTAAGCCTATACCTCTTCCTGGTGAGCATTATTACAACATAACCCACTGGGTTTTACTACAGTGATCATCTACAGAGGTGCAAGTTATAGGGACATGAAGTTCAAATTCCCTCACCACTTTTTCAAAGTTGACCACCTACACAACTCATCTAACTGTGGTCCTGTAAGATCTAATTCAATGCCATATGAAAGCTTTTCTTTAAAACTACGTGAAGCAGGTGAAAAAAGCAGGGGAGTGCTTTAAGTCAGTTATCTGCTGGGTTAACTGGGCATTAGTAAAAGCCACTATATAAATATGGTTAAGAGCCTATTTAAGATGAGCATAACAAAAACAGAAAGCTCCTTTTAGTTTACTTTTCAATATGCCAGACCTGAACAGATAACATTCAGTTCTGTTTTGGGTGATAGAGACTTGAAAGATTAACATTAACTAAGCAGAAAAACCCAAATGCCACTATGTTTAATTGGCATAAATTTTCCAAGTGCCTGATTTTAACAACAAATATTTTAAAGGCAACAAATTGCAAGCAAAAAACCAGAGCATAGCATAGATATTTGTATTATGCTAAGTACATATGCATCAACCATTATTTTATAAGTATCCAGCAACACACTCCCTTTACTGATCTAAGAAGCTGTTCCTGGGTTACTACTAAGTATTACTATATAGTTTTACAGGGTAGTTTTCAATAAATAAAGTATTTGCTTTATTTGCTTTTCTTACTAAAATTAAATCCTCGAAGGGTAGGATTTATTTTTCTTTAACTTCTTTGCCAATACAGCCACGTTGATGAACCATTTATACATAAAGCAATCCTAAGGCAACAGAAGCAAAAAGAACCTCAGTGGCCACAAATGCCTGACAGGACGGCAGAAGACACCCTGCAGCAGAGACTGCTCTGAGTCTGGAAGAAAATGAAGGCACTCTGTCCTTTCAGTGTCCACCCATGTACTCATCAGCAGCTGGCCTCAAGTGTCAATGAAAGATGAAGCTGCCCCTCTTCATGTCTAAAAATCCCCCCATTTTAGCAGCAGGGTTTGGTCTGGTCTGATACAGAGGGTCGGCAAGTAGTTGCCTCTACTCAAGCTATGAGCAGCTCCCCACTTCTTTTTTGTAACCACCTCAGGCCAACAATTTTACAGATGTCAGATTTTTCAAGCCCAGAATAAAGGCATGATGTTATCAACAAGAATCTCACAGACAACTGCTTACATATCAAAAGAGAAGGAAAAAATGCCATAATTATAGGCTTACCGGTAAAACTGTTCTTCTACATCTCCTTAAATGTGTGTATCTCAGACACATACACAGCCTTATAAACAATTCTATTTAAAATATAAGGGGAGAAATTTAATGTTCCAGTTTGTCTATTTTTCTAATAAAGATTAATTATTACATGTAAGTTTTGAAACACTTGTAATTAGGAGTCTAAGTAGAAAGCATTGGAGCAATATATAAAATAATAGCAACATAAAAGCCATAACAGCAGCACGGTATACCTCATAAGTAATTAAGAGTTCTAGGGCCCAGGCACATAAAAGTTACGACAAAGTTACAAAGCTAGTCATAATAACAAAGTTGTCATATTACATCAATAAAGACAAAGCCTTCAGGAAGGAGGGGTATCACAAAGACATAGAATCTGATGGGTCCTGCCTTGCAATTCACTCTGATGCTCACAATTCCAATCATTTTTAGCATTTCAAACACACAGGTCTGATACAATTACAAAACAATAGAGCATATTCTTCATTTGCACTCACCAAAATCTTGCATTTCTTTCAATGACAAGTTGTCTCTTTTTCTAAACAATATATTCTCTCACATCTTCTGTCTTTTAAGACATCATATCCTTTCACCATTTGAAAACTTAACCGGCAAATATTATTAATTTCTGCCACAAGTTTTCACAAGAATAACCCACCATTTTTCAGCAGTTCTACTTTGTGACACAGAAACCCTAGGCATGGTTTAGGATTTGCTTAATCTGAAAAGCACAGTTCTGCCTTGGCTGGTGAGAACAGTCATGCCGGTCACATACCTGTAGCTCTGCTGGAACTGCACAGCGAGTACTGGCACGCAGCTGCAAAAGGACTCTCTCTATATATGCCTATTTAGTAAATGAAGGACGAGCCTAGCTACAGGTGGGGCCTCCCCAGCACAGCCACCAGCTGACATCAGCACTTTTGAATTTATGGTCATGGGAAGGTATCCAAAAGCCCAGGGCCCTAAAAAGAAATGGCCTGCTGCTGATGTCATCCTGGAAGCACACATGCAAGCTGCCCACAGACAGTAACAGAGGCAGAGGAGTATTCAGACTATGTACTTAAGCTGCAATGAAAACCACTGGCTCTTGGATGACACAGCTTCAGAGCTAGCGTGTAGAACTGATGACTGGTAGCCTGTAATGTCACATGTGTATGTATTATCAGAGCAGAGAGATGTACCTTTAATGCCTGTTTTTGGTCTGGTATCCTACCCTTGAGGCTGGCTTGTAATTTAGATGCAACAATGATGAGCTGCTCTGAGAGCTGATCCAGGTGAAAGCTACTTCTGTCAAAACAAAAGAAATTATTACATTGCAAAAACACGTACATCTGAGTTTTATTAGTTTCCTCATCTGCTACTTGCACATCTACTCAAGCTGCGGTGTTGACTCAAGAAAGCGGGCAGGGAATCATGCCTGAGGGCAGAAGTCAGAAGTAAGGACTAAAGTTGTCTATCCAGTCATATTCTTAGTTGCCAAAGGCTTAATTGTGTCATAACACATAGGGTGTGTTGGTATCCAAAGACTCTACACAGTCAATACTGTGTATTTTTACATATTATCGTTGTAAAAGACATGGAGTGAAGATACTGTCAAATGTTAGGACACCTATTACTTATGGAAATTTGAAAAAGCATCAGCATCTCAAAATGAACTGTTAAACCTTTAAAATGAACTCTTTTTTCTTATTTTTTTTCTAACAGAACTTCAATAACAGCATGAATCAGTTAGGCTTTAGAAAAATAACAAACAGCTTCATTCAAGCAAAAACCTAGCAGAAAGCTCTAGAGTGAATCTTGTGGTGAAGCTGAGATCAGCAATTATATCTGTATTTCGTAAAAACAGCTGCTGAAACTATGATGGAGGAAAGATGAAAACTATCAGGACTTCTTAAAGGACCAAGAATGCAAATACAGCATTAGAACATCTGCGGAGATAGAGCATTGTAAACAATTATCTTGTTTGCTAGAAAAGAGAAGAAACCTTTCTATATAACTAAAATAAGTGACCCAGCAGAAATATGTTTGTCTTCTTCAAGAATGAATCACCTCCAGGGGATGCTTCACTAAATCTGTAAAAAATTTCCCCTTGCTACCAATAATGGAATTTCCTTTAGTTATCTGGACTTCATATGGTCAGTCTCCAAAACCATAAAGTATTTATTTTTCTAAGGTGTCCGATAGTGAGAAATGAGGGCACATCTACACACAACAGCTTCACTGATGGAGAAACAAGTAGACAAGCTCAATTAAATGAACAGGGAATTCTTGCATTCCTTGGTAGTGAATGGAGACAGGCAGCAGAATAAACACTTAAAAGTTAAACAATGTCCCTAAGCATTTAAATAGCCTAAAGTGAACCATCTTCTTAAGATGAGAATAAAAACAAACAAATATTCAGTAGCTCTCAGCATAACTTCTTCAGCCACCTATCAAAATCGTACTGCAATTTCAAACCAGAAGAGACTAACTGACCCAAAATCAGCAGGTTTTTCTCCCAGAAGGCGTGTTTTTAATTTATGGATAACTTTTTATTTCCTCTTTGCACGCACAGAGCTGAACTCTCTGCAGCTTGTTTGCATTGCGACGAAACTTTTGGACTTGAATCCCCCAGAACTTCTTGAGACAACTCCCGTTTCTTTTTGAAACTTCTAGACCCACACACGTACAAATGTGTGTTGGCAAACACATGCACGTGAGCATTTCCCACGTGAATGACACTTCCAGCAAATGAACCCTTTGTGCCTATTTTCAACATCCTTACATTGCCCTGTAACGTCAGACAGAATAACACCAGACAGAAAACATTAAGGTTAAAAATACACTGCTCAAGCTACCTTCTCTTTGTTCATTAGATATTCTACAGCCATGCTTATGCATATGTATAAACACACATTATTAATTTATGCCTCCCCAGTGCTTACAGCCTTTTATAGGCAGAGGGAGTAGTTCACATGAGGCACTCCACAGTGTGCAGGGGGAACACCCACATAATATAGCTGTGACTTCAGTCTGCCAAAAGCCTGAGCACTCATCAGCTGGGCACTGTGTTGGGTCGGTAGTAAACAGTAAAACAGGGCAGTGGGAAGAAAGTTGACAGTTTCCTTGAGAAAGGATGTACCAATCTTGGAATATTTTTACTCCAGAAACTAAAAAAATAAGTGGATTTGTTCTGCTTCTAATAGGTTGATTGGAGGGGTTTCTGAACTGATTCTTAGTAATCAATTTTTGGAAAAATGTTTAAAATGTCATGAAGTTGTGACAAACCTTTTGATTTTTGTGAACACTATCAATTTTCAAAGGCTAAGAACCCTCCCAAATCACTTCTGTTATAGCTGATCAATTTTAGTTCAATAAATTGTGAAAAAACAGGGAAAAAACACTCCAATAATTGGAATGAGCAAGTGCTTTTCATGTTCTGCAGAACCCTTCAAATTAGATATAGCATCAGTGTCTGTAGTTTACTACAGCCCTCCCATAGAAATGCATTATAATCTTGGTTTTAGCCACTAGCAAATTTGAAATTCTTTTCATGACAAATTCTGTGGCACTTGGATACCTTTGAGTGTTAGATATGGAGCTCTCAGTCACACCTACTAGAGGGTATCAAGCTAGAATTTATATATGTAAATTATATATATACACATAGATACATACATACATCATAGATACATAAATATATACATATAAAATAATGAATATGTTATAGCATCAATTCTTGAATCAGGGCTGTGAGAACTTGTAAAAAGACCTGCAGCTTTAATACTGACCAAATGCCCTGTATTCATATTACTTGATGGGCTGCAAGCTAGCAGGAGCACTTCCACCAGAACAGTGTCTCAGGAGGAGGGAAGAAATATATAATTTGTTCTAGCTGGCTTTTCCTAATTCTATTTACTAGGATTTAATTGAGTAAGTGCAGAAAAGCTACCTAAGTCATATCCATGATGACAGTTTTTTCCCTGTAAGAAATGTCAGAAATACGTCTTTACCCTTCTGTATGTGTGTTATACCTCTGATTCAAATCTAACAAGAGTAACTAAACTGATTCCAATCATCAAGGATTTGATGAGCTGCTGCTTTGACAAATGGAGATTGCTACACATGATACATCACAATTTAGTTAGACCTTGTAGATCCTGCTGTCAGTACTGGTGGGCATCAATCTCTGAAGCAGCCGTGGCAGAATCTACCACACAGGTGAGATACCTGCTGCAATGGTTACTCAGGACTAATTTTTTTAGCTTTGAATTTTACATAGTTTTGCAAAGACACTGATGTATTTACACAAGTACTTAAATCACAGAATGGTTAAGGTTGGAAGGGACCATTGGAGGTCATTTAGTCCATCCTGCCTGCTCATGCAGGGTCCCCTAGAGCACATTATTCATGATTGTGTTGAAACTGCTCCCGAATATCTCCAGAGAAGGAGACCCCACAGGCTCTATGGGCAGCCTGCTCCAGTGCTCAATCACACACACAGTGAAGAAGTTCTTTCTCATGTTCAGACAGAACTTCCTGTGCATCAGTTTCTGCCAGTTGAATCTTGTTCTACTTCTTGGCACCACCAAGAAGAGTCTGGCTCCATCCTCTTGACACCCTCCTTTCAGATACTCAATACTTTGGAGAATATGCTGACCTTCTCAGATCACGTGGCACCTGAGGTAGGACATGGAAACTATTTCCAAGATTTTAGAAATGCACACATACAGGTCATTGACTTAATTTATGGCCAATGGCTCTTCCATAAGGTTATTTCAAAGGCACACTGATATTTTACTAAATTATTCCTTGCTCAGGGCTATAGAACATGCATCATTTGTTAAAACTTAACTTTTCCAAGATAATCTACTTGGTCTTTTGGCTTCATTTTTAATCTGTCTTTTCTTTAGAGAGATCTGGAGAGTATCAATGTGAGGCACTAAAAAAACAGTGGAAAAAAACCCAGCAGAGTGAACTTTTAGACATGGTCCCAGTACTAATACTGATAAACAGGGCATTTGAAGGGCCTCCCTCCTGCTGCAACCTTTTACTAACATCCAGCCTTGATCTTTCTGCACCCCTGCATTTTGTGGTTTACTTGAAAGATTTGATACATACAGGGATCTTTCAAATATCAGTCTGAAGGATATTTTTTATTATATATAAAAATTCTTCATAGCAGTTGCGCTCTAGTATAACACAAACAGTTAAGCAAATCAGAGATGATAACGTTCCCAGGGCAGAAACTCTTGAGCTCTGTACTGGACTCCATATCACCATTAGGGGTATTGTTATCTGCTTTTGCACTGTCAGCACAGGATGAATTTCACTCCTCAAGTTCCAGCTAATCTCATTTCTCTCAGCTTCTCTAAAAGATAGAAGACAGTGGATTGGATGCCTTAGACAGCTGAATTTGAAATAAATTGCAAGGAAGATAGATGTTGTTGACTGGGTCTCTTCTGCTGAAGGCTGATGCTTCAGCTGTGTACTGATGGAAATTCTTGTCAGCAGAGATGATTTGTTTCAACCATGCTATGTTATATAAATAATACAATAATAACAGAAATGGGGTTATTTTGTGGCAGCGGTCAGTTTTCAAAGGAAGTGGGCATTGAGAAAGTTATAACTGATACTAAACATGGCAACAAAACTCACCAATCTGCTCTGTAGGTGATACTACAGGAGACAGAGAAGCTTGCCCAAAACAATCCACCCCAGCTGTTGGCAGGCTGTAATGCAGTCGTGCTGTGTTTTAAGTTTGCTCTGAGGCAAAATGACTCAATGTGAACAATCTGCTTTTATTTGTCAAACATTATGTCTCAACGTATATCAATCACTGGAAGCTTAAAGAAGTTGGAAAGCAGTGTGCAGTGCACATGCTTCAGCTGCAGCCCTGGGAAAAAACCCAGTGCTTTCTTGTCCCAGGTGGAGGACAGCAAGCACTTTCTTTTAGTCTGACACTGCTTCATTTGCTCTGGAGTTATACATCTTATCTTTCCCCCAGCAAGAGCAAAGGAGGAGGAGACAGGGGTGACAGATGTCACCTACTGTATTGTCAAGGAGCTGATGCGCAGGTCCATGTCCTGCTTTGTCCACTCATGGAGCAGGTAAAAACTCTGCTGAGAGACACTGCCACCTCCATTGACAAGATATGATAAATTCTTAAGCAGTTTTTGTTCTGTTAAAATCTGCCTGTGGACTTACTTCCTAATGCCAGTTCCCGTGGATAAATAATCCCAGGAAGGACTGCTTCATACCAGTTCATCTCAGGGGAAAAAGAGGTAGCTCTGCCTTACTGTTGCTATGTTTTTCAAACATTTTCACATTACAGGGACTGTCACAGAAAGCTACTGAGCACATACAATTCTGTAGCCCTTCTCCATGCACATTCTGACAAAATGGACACACAGGAGTGGGGACAGGGAAACAAGCTCAGTGGCTGAGGCTTCCTTGGAGGCCTTTACACAAGAAGCTGAGATGAATCCTACGTAACAACCTGACAGACAAGATAGGGGAGCATTTGGTACTTGGCATCTGCTATTGTGCAGGGTGGAACAAGAATGGAAGAAGGCACCTAAAACACATGGACAAAACTTTCCTGTTTTCACAGGAAGCCTATTGAAACAGCTGCTACCTGTGTCCTCATCTATGCTTTCCAACAATTAAAATAAAATGCATAGCAACAGGAAAAGGAATCTCCAGTAACCTTTCCAATCCCCAGCAGCAGGAGTATGCACAAACACTGTATTATGCCTTAAAATTTTTATGTAACTTGAAAAGTCTGTGTAGCCTGCAACAGGTCATTTACCCCACAAAAATCTCAAATCCCTTTAAAGCTGAAGACATTAATGAAACTCTGAACCAGAAAACTATCGTATTGATTTTTGTTTCCCTTATCTGCCACTGCTGCAAACATGCTTCTCATTCAGAAGACTTGTTTTTAACCCATGTCTTGAACCCTTATTTGGACATACGGGGAGGAGAAAGTGATAGGACATGGAATAGCACAGGAGAGGCAGCTGCACTATGGGAAGAGCAAGAGAGGAGATAGAAAACTCAAGCAGTGGCTCTATCCTTGTATTTCCCAGAGTAAAAAGCACACCATTCTTTTAATACACCATCATCGTTGTTTTGAGTTTCCCGGGGAAGACATTAACTGCTGAGAGGAGCCAGCGAGACACGGCAGCACCACCTGGCACATGCAGCATGGGAGCATGCAGCCACACCAAGCCTGACTTTTCACTGACCTGCAAAGTCCCCAGCCTGTGTGGGGGGGTGGCAGTGGGATGCACAAGTCCCAGACCAGCTAAGGGAGGGTTATAGGGTCTGTTAGCTGTGTATCACCATGCTTGAAGGAAGTGTCAGATAAGGAGATGGTAACTACTAGGCTGTGTCAGAGACTAGTTAGCTCTGACACTGTAAGAGGCTCAGGGGACTGCCATCCCCTCCCAACAGTTGTAATATAATGCCCTGATCCTTCCCTTTGATAACCTGGAGCACGGCAAAAGACAGATGCTCATCACAGAGAAAGCTGGAGGCAATACCTCCTGGTGTTTCCTCATCCCTGTGCCCACCGCAGCCCAGGATGGACCATCTCTCTGAGGGTTGTTGCAAGACGGGACGAGTTGGAATGTGGCAGCATAGCAAACACAGAAGTCTGTAACTTGCTGAAAGATGTTTTAATATTTCCCTATAAACCTTGCAGCCGATGTGTAAGATCAGCCCGTGCTGTAAAACTGAGAAGGTGCAGTTTTCAAAACATGATTGCTGGTCTGTAAACCATTTATCTGTATTGCCTAGCACAATTCTCATGGGTTGGATGACAACCAGGTTCCTCAGCAGTTGAGTAATCTGTGTAATCAAGTCAAGATTTTAAATTTTCTCATGATCGTTTTAAGTCGTCATATTAAACAAACCCACAAACTCACAGCACAGATCTGAAGCATGCACATACGCACAAAAAGATCAGTCCTGACTTCTATGTAATCCAGTAATTCCTTGCCCAGCATTTATACAAGGACAGTAAAGGCAGTATTTCTAAGCCTCTCCCTTTTTTATGATCATTATACAACAAGGTAATTAAGGCCAGCTGAGGTCACAGTTCTATAACTGAGTTCCCAGCCCTGACAACAGAAACTGATGTCTGATCTTTGGTTCACAGAAAGATTTTTAACCTCGTTTCCACCCACCACTACTGTTACCAAATTCTTCTTATATCTGTTGGCTGTTCATTTCTCTCAACCTTTGGAGGCTGTAATATGGTTCCTTCACAGGGCTGAATTCTAAGCCTGATGACAAAGAATGCCTGTGGTACAAGGTAGCTCAAATAATTTAGTATCAAAAATGAAATAGAAGACATGCACAGAGCAGTTCCAAGATTAGTCTTAGCTAGGTGTTTCCTGATATGACTGCTGAATTCCACTACCATAAAAGTTTTCTTACAGGCCTGGATTATTTGAAGCTGCAGAACAAAAGCAATTGAAAAAAGAGGGATAAAATATGTCAAGGAAAATTACATGCTATCCATATAGGACAGTAAGTCTAGTCAGGTATAGTGAATCACAGAGAGAGAAATCACAGTTGTGCTTGAAATAGACTTTCCTTTACAGGCACCTGGGTAACAATACCAACCGATGTGGAATCTGGGGTTTTGCTTATCAGGATGAGTAATGCCAGTAAATCACCACAGCAAAGTTGGTCAGTCCCCACCTAAGCTGATGCTCTCAGAGTTACAACAGGTTTACTCTCACTTTGAGTTCACGTTAGTTTGGCACTTGAAACTCTCATTATTTCAAGCAACTCTCTCACATTTTACATGGAGTTTATTTTTCCAACTTGTTCATTTTAGTCAGTGGATTCATGTGCACAACAAATGGTCCCTGGATTTACACTGATAAGCAAAAGAGGCTTAACTAAAATGCCAGTTAAAATGGTAGCACAATTACATCATTTTCTCTGAGCAATGGGCACTCACAGCCAAATGCAATGATTAAATTTCAGCAAAAATGTTCTTTATTTTGAACTACTGCTAGTCAGCAATGTAGTTGGAATGATTAATTAGACTTGCCAGAAAAAAATATTCTGGACAAATAATTATTATAGTGGCAACTAGAATTTTGAATGGATGCACCTCTTCCCCATCTTGTGGAATTTAAGGGGCCATAAACAGAACTTAGGTCTTTCTATTCAGTTAGCATTGCCTCATCTACGGCAAACTATTTGTGTCAAATGAAGATCTTACTTAATTTTCAGTGGGCCAATAACCTACCAAGTAATAATGATGTAGAAATAAAACTGATATAGACTGGAAATTAAAAACTGTATATTACTTTGTGCAGTTGTTTACAATACTTCTGCAATCCCAGCTGGTCTTTATCTACTGCAGTGAGAAATCCAGTGCATTATAGTGAAATCATCAAATGAAGTAGCAACTTCTGACACTCTCAGTGTTTTCCCACTCAAGAAGCACATTGCACAACACACTGTGCAACCCACTGAATGCCATGTAAACAGCTGACATGCTACTCCAAATCCACTAGATGTGGACCCAGCCACACCTCCCGGGGTATTTTATAGCAATCCTGAGTTTCAGCAGCCCACGTATAAGACGCCTGAGGTCTGTCCTGAGCGTAGCTGAAACCCAGAGTGCATCAGCCCACCAACTGCTAACCTTGGTAGAGCACCTTGTGCTCCTGCTCATACTTTTATTTTGGGTACACACCAGTTTTTATCCTTCCATTTCATTGAAAAAATGTTGTAATTTGTGAATATATTATTATAGCTTCTTGCACTGCACATTACCATAATGGTAATGGTAAAAATGTCACACCTGTCTCAATGCTATCATTAAAAACCGTGTCAGGACTCACTGGTTGAAAATAAATAAATAGTTACATAGATAAATACCGAAACAAAATTTCAAAAGCCATCCACACATTTGCCCAAGGCAGACAGTGCAGGCAGAGTGGAGGATGTGGCACTCAAGATTTGCAGTCAGACATAAGGGGCCATGCTGTCTCAGCCTTCAGCATTAGTAAAGCAGTACATTGAATCAGAATTGCAGGAAGTTAACTTGAAAATTAACTTGACAGTAACCTACCCATTAAAAACCCCAAATGGCATGTGGTTACAGATTCAGTATTATTGCCACCTACAGGTATTCTTCTTGTCCTTCATTACAGAAAGGTAAAAGATTAAAAAAGATTTTAAAAAAAAAAAAAGTCAGTGAAACATTGTCCTGGCAAGACACTCTGATAAATTCTATTGTTACCATGTAATTCACTGAAGATTAACATCAGGTCTCTGGGTACAAGCTGCAATCAAACATCTAATGTAAGATTCAGTAAGGTGCTACATGAATGCAGAAAAATGTTAATAAATTCAGTAGCAGAAAAGCTAAAAATATAAATTCTGCTTCGTTAAGGAGGAAAAAAAAAAAAAGACTTGCCCTGTGTGATCAGATACTATCTTAATAGTTAGATATTTTCTGCAGACAACAAAAACCTGCAGTGGTACATCCCAGGCAATAAGCCTGCCAGTGTTCAGGTTCGTCTGGGGCAGCAAAAACCATGCAGCCAAAGCTAGCCTTGGTCTCTGCTGAATGGCAAATCAGTGGGTTCAGTGACCCCGTGCTGCGGCTGAGAACACAAAGTGCTAGGATGTGGCGGTCTGCCCTTGCTGCCCCTCGTCCAAGATGGGGAGCAATGGCCTTCATCCTTTTAAGGTGCACTGCAAAGCTACTTCTGAGCAGCCCCTCTAGACTTACAAGTTTTTTAATCTTTATTAGGAAAAAACATAATTGTTTTTATTTATTTATTTTAAAAACGTAATTTAATCGTAGTTTTTAGTGGTGACTACAACACCTGTTGCTCAGACTGATCATCACCTACGAATGTCAATTGCAAGTGTTTCCAGATAAAGTACTTAAGCTTATTTGAATCCTTATGTTAGTTACTAGCACTGCAATTTCCAGATAAAGAGCCACAAAAAATAAAAGAAGCTGTGAATGCCAACCATTTTGAGAAAAACCGAATAAACAAAATTATTAGCAAAACAGTCAGAATAGTGAAATAAAATGCTTCTGGCTCATTTTAATCTTACCAAGCACAGTACTGAATAGCACTAAAATCACTAAGACACCAGGGCATATGAGAATGGGTGTCATACACAAGATATTGGAAAACTAAATAATATAATGGTCTTAATTTAAAAACAAACAAACAAACAAAAACAACTGAAAACGATTATCTGGTTTTAGTACTGTTTCCTAGTTTTACAGAGGTGGATGGGTGGAAGTACTGACAGAAGGATGAGTGTTGTTATCTGGAAAGGTGAATGATCACCATACCCACAGATTTATCTTCACCATTGCTTCCCCACATCATATTAACAGTCTACATATTCACAACATTACTGCCAGAGTTAAATCATTGTGACTAATAATTCAGCTATAATTGAGGCTTGTAATTATTTCAGAATCAGAAAGCCATAATATACCTACTCTGCAAATACTATTAGTTAGCATGTGCATGTATTCAGAATACAAACGATATTGCTATATCTTGGTCTTTCATATTAATGAATCATTTCAATCCAAATGCGGATATTTCTTTTAGCATGCCTTTTGTCATGTGCATACAAAATTATGAGTTCCTAAATGAAACACAACCACCACTTAAATACAATATACGAGATAAACCCAATTGAATGTGAAGCTCCGTGAAATAAGGTACAAAACAGGCATAAAATACCACTCAGGACATTTCCAAAATCCTATCTATTCAGGAGATGCAGGTTCATGCTATATAAAGGGAAATTACAGGAATTTCTTGCTAGAAGTACCTTTTTTTCAATGTTCTATTTCCAAGGTAAACAGCCAAGTTTGAACGCTAACAGACTCAGGACCCTTTACTAGATTTCAAACAGATAGTGAGAAAACTGTTCTCTTTTCCTCATTTTCACAGACTTTCACTTGACAACATTTTGTGCACAGCTGAGTTCTAGCTGTGTCTCCTCTTTGTATGGGGTCTTTTCACGAAACAAAGAACAGGTTGTTTTTCAACAGCTGAACTAGGGAGAAAGAAAAACAACAGGAAAAATTATATATGCAAGCATCATCCTTGAAGCAATTACCTCTCTTTTTATAATTAACTATATTTAACCTGATGATATCAAATTAATCAGAGACTTCCACTGAGCGGTCAGGAAATGTCTCCGAACACAAAACATACAGCATTTTAATAGGCATAAGCAGCATGAAAAGAACCCCTCTGAGATCAGAAGATGCTTGCTAACCACCATAAATCTTGCAGCTGGGATAGCGTACCAGCTAAAGTGGGCTGGCATCACAGCCAAAAGAAGCTATTGGCCATTTTATCCCTAGAAAATAACATTCATTTGAGAGATGACAGTACATCTAATTCCTTCTTAAACGGAAAGAGGTTAAGTTTAGATAAGATGTTAGGAAGAAATTCTTTACACTGAGGGTGGTGAGACACTGGAACAGGTTGCCCAGAGAGGTTGTGGACTCCTCACCCCTGGAAGTGCTTAAGATCAGGCTGGATGGGGCTCTGAGAAACCTGGTCTAGCAGAAGGTGTCCTTGTCCATGGCAGTGGAGGGGGAACTAGAATATTCCCTTCCTAGAATGTCCCTTCCAGCCCAAGACATTCTATGATCTCTCTGAACTGAGGGCACTGACCAAGAAATTGTGTGTTAGAAGAGTCACAGCTTGCATCCTCCACACCACGTGAGAGGGGCCATGCAAGTGACAGGAGTGAGAGAGGGGGAGGACAAGGTTGGGAGCCAAGGGCCATCCTGCTAATGTCACCAGCTGGAAGGTTTGAGAAGACAGCACAGAAAGCCAGAAAAGGCCCGGTGTTCCAAAAACAAATGAAAAAGGCCTTTTAATTTGCTTTCTTGGAGGCCAAGCAAGAAGCTGACTCGTATCAAAGGAGCTCTAAGGTTTTGCCGTGTAGGATCTGATAAATATTAGTTTTGGCTTTGATATTAATACACATAAGAGAAACAACCAATGTATCTTCACGTGACAAATAATCCAAGCAAATAAACCCACAATGTTCAAGCGGTGATGTCTCCAGTGGTGTTAAGACACTTATCCCAGTACAGTGAATTTTGCCTCTCATACTTAAGAGATTCTGGTATTTTATCCTAAGGCAAAGAACAAGAATTTTTTTATAAAGAATTCATATATTCTTAAGCATATGAGGAAAAGTGTGAGTTCATTAAACTAATCAAGAGGTTTGCCTCTGATTTAAGTTACATTTTCACCCATCTTCCCTGGTACTGTAATAGTGTAATACTGTAATATTTCTTATACTTTATGCAGATCAAATCTGACCAATATGGCCTGTGTCATCATGAAAGTAGAAGTGCTGTAAAATTTTGCTAAAATATAACACAGTTTCACTTCCATGTTTGTCCAAAAATGTAAAGTGATGAACCTTTAAAATAAAACCCTTTTGATTATAAATGTGAAGCAGAAACAGTACACTCATTCAAAGCATGCACATTTTTTGACATAACATTTTTTACAGATAGTGCTTGAGTTGTACCCTTTTTTTAATGGAATTACAGTGGTTTATGTTAAACACTGCAAAGTCTGACTCAAGAGCTTTAATCCTCCCATCAAAATAACTTGATTATTTTTAAGAATTTAGCCCTTATATGCTTAAGTACAAAACTGTCTCAGAGTTGATCTGTTTAATACAGTGGGAATTAAAGCTCTGACTCATTACTAGGTATAGATGAGCTTAAGGAAGCTTAAAATTTTCTGTCCCAACAATCTGCCCGTTTAAGATGCCTGTCTCCCTCCATACAGGACCAGGTCAGCTCCTAATGAAGAAGATGCTATATCACTCTGGCATATTAATGTAAATGGCATCAGTTCTGGTCTTTCCCTGTGCATCCAGCTATGATTTAAACAGATCTGCAACTTCTTTCTGATTAGTCAAGCAATCCTAGCAGCAGGGGCAGAAATCTTCGAAGAACACAGTGAAAATCTTAGGGCCAGAATTGCTACTTAGCAGCTACAGCGTAAGCTGTCCCTATTTGTGAGCCAAATTTTTGAGCACTCAAATAGGAACCTGCATTCAATTGCAATTAACAGACTCTCTCTAGTGTCTATGTCTTCTTTTTAAAAGAAGATAATTAAGAACAGCTGGGAAAAAAAGTTTTCTGTATCTTGTTGGCAAATGCAGACATGACCTGTACTTTTAATTCACCACTGTTTGTTTCACAGCAGGTCATTATTCTCATTAATTGCTAAGCTGCTGGCAGATTCCTAGACATTTTGGATGAAAGATTAATCTGGATTTAATAAAGTGATAAAGAGGAAAGAGGTTATAATTCTTTAGCTTAAAAGTCTACCAAATCAACAGCATTGTGCAGACTGACATCATGATAGGCAGTAACTTATTGATACAGCAGTCCATTCTTTACTCAGGGTGACATAATACAGCTATTGTCTCACATGACACGTAATTGCATCATATGTGCATGGCCAAAATTAACTGTAAATCCAACAATCCAAATGTCCTTTCCTGATTCCTCCTACTCAGAAGTTCAAGGTGGGTAAGGTAGGCAGGAAGGGATGAGAGGCTTTTACACAGGTATGTTTTCATCTGTGGACAAAGAAATTCTTTTACTGGATTTAAGTGTACGTCTAGCAGCACTAACCACAATACAATGATATTTAGGTTCACGGGGTTCTAGCTTTCCAGTCATCATAATTCAGAACTACTAAGAAGTTTGACTAGCATCAGATCTGAACATATAGGTTTTTAACTATGTGTTTACCAATAACTGTGAAGTTTTCTTTCCTTTCTCTCTCCCTCTTGCTCACTGACAAACATGCACCATTCCTGCTTCCACATTAATACAAACTTCACACTACTAAATAAATGATTCATTTAGCTTCAGGCACATCTGATTGATTCCTTTTAATTTTTCCTGGCCCATCCCTAATTCAGATAGCACAGCAAACATGCTCCTTTCTATAGCTCAGAGCACGAGAGTTCACTTGGATGGGGTTAGTACCATGACCTGCACCTTTTATTGGCTGTCCCTGCCAGAGCAGGCACCCTTTTCCAGTGGTGCTTGCTAGGAATAGCCTTTGATGTGTAAGCAGAGCAAGGGGCTCAGACATATGCCTCCAGCTCTGAAATGAGACACACCAACTGGTGTGTTTTAGACTAAGTGCAATTAGCTTTTTCAAGCAACGACTATTCTTTTTACAGGTAATTTATCTTGGAGAAGTAAAAACAAATCTTGTTTACTCCAAAACTCCCATGGCAGAAACATCAGACAGGAGACACTCAGGCTGAAATGAAAAAAACCTGGCAGAAGGATGAAAGAAATAATGACAACCTGCTCTGCACTGAGCTTCAGGCAGGGAAAGCTGGAGTAGGAATCAAGCTTATAGAGACAGGATTTCAGCATAGCACAAGGAACACTGAAACACCTAAGTACACGTAAAGAGGAGGAAATGGGAAAATGCCAAAAACTACTTCTGAGATAAGGTGTTCCCAATGTGACCCCTTGAATAGTGAGCTTTTGCTAAACGAAGTAACTGGATTCTGCCAGGCTGCAGAAGTATCATCAATCACACGTTGCTATAGGTAATCAAGTATTTTTAGAAAATTAAATTTAAAAGACAACACAGGAGATTGATAGATTCTAAAGGCTAATGACATTCATGCTGGAGTATATTGAATATTTTAAAATTTGGGAACTGAGAAGGAATTTGTAGAAATATCTGCTAAAAATTGTACAGTTGAAGGTAGCAACAAGATGCATCAGGAATTAGTAAGGCATGAAATTGTCTCACAAAAGAAATCACTCCTGTAAAACACAGTGATAAACATCACAGTGAAATTAGAGATAATGATCAGCATTTTTGTGCGACTTTTCACAGCCTGCTCTGACACTTGTTCTGAGTAAATGAATAAGGAACTTGTCTCCAGCCAGCGAAACTAAGAAGAAAATCTTGTGTTATCCTAGTTTGCTGTGTCTTGGTATATGCAGATGAAGCATATACCATTCTGGGGTATATCTGAACTGACAAAGCAGGTACCTTCTTCGGTGAAAGGCTCTTTGCATCTCTGTGATACCTGCATCAGGTGAGCCATTGCCTAAGCAGTCAATCAACCCAGTCCCTTTTCCATCAGTCTAAAAAGCTTCCTGCTGAGTAGGGCATATACTGTTTTTCAAATTTCATCCCTCCATACTGAGTAGGGCTTTCAACCCTCAATTGCTTGATATGGGACAATTGCTCTGTTAAAGTGGGGATTTACTATATTAACTGTGTGCAATGGTTTTCAGGATGAAGTCTAGGAACATCTGAGCTACTGAAACAGATGAGACTGAACTCAGCTCGTGGTCAGGAGTTAATAAGTGTGTCAGATAAGAGCACACAGCAAGTTACATACAGTCATGGCTGGAAAATTATTCTCTATGTAGAGGTTAAAGCTTGATTTGGTTTCATTTGAGACATTTTACGGCTAGAAGTACAGTTAAATAATGCTAATCATCCACTAAAAAGCACTCAACACCTGCAAAGAGCTTTTCAATAGTTAGATACAGTTTACTATTCTACACAATATCCTTGTGTTATTTGCATTAGTCTTATCTTTTAGCAATGGAAATTGAGGTCTTTAGATGAGACACCTCAAATTACACACAATTATCTTATTTGCAGATGGATTATCAATAGGCATGTGATGAGTCAATGACAAAATTCAGCTGCAAGTCTTTGAGTTTGTGTCTTGGGTTCTCGTCTGGTAAAAAAGCCCTTCCCAGGGATAAGGAAAGGCAGAAATAAACAGGCAGAATACACTGATAGATTTTAGCTGATCTGCAGAAGGCTGGAGTCTCCAAAGCAGCCTTTTGGAAACAAAGCACTTGTAAGACTCCTCAGTCAGAGGTGTCTCCTTTACCTGAACTGCCCCTCAGAAATGCAAATATAGATGCAGATCTGTGGGAAGCTGAAAGATTACCTCCACCAGTCCTATCTGACCCACTCTTCAGAAGCAGCCAAATGGCCTGCTACAAGGGGTCCCAAAGCAGCTAATCTTGCCTTCAGACTCTTCTAGATCATTTCCTCAGGGATCTCAAACCCATGGTCCCACTGGCCACCTTCAGCTACCTTTTTGCTACTTGTTGGGGGTTGCTGGTACAGGAGGAAGGTTAACCACCAGAGCAGCTCAGTGTCACCTGCTAAAGAAGACTATGACACATCCATAAAGCACCTGTCTGATGTAGATCACCATGGCACACTTAGACATGAATTAGTCTAGACATAAGTGGAATCTCCATTGCTGAAATGTCTGTTGTCATCAACTTACCAATTTCCTGAATTCTTTAAATTAGGCATGAAGACAGAGAGGAACAGTGTCCTTCACCTGAATATAGTACCCCAGTTTTTCCCAACATCTTCATTTGATGAAAGCCATAGCATAACCCATTCTAGCAAAACAAGCAACCTCAAGGAGGGTTGGCTTGCACTCTATATGAACAAATCAAATCCCAAGGAAAAATGCCTAAGTATAATCCCATTTTTTCAACAAAAACAAATTAACAGTTACACAAATGTCATTTGCTATACATAATTTTGAGCAAAACTTAGAGAACACAAGCAACTATGCCAGATCCTTTCAAAACATGTCAGATATAACATCAAAAAGAAACAGTTACCTGTAACAGGTTTGGTACGGGATTCCTCATTTTATGTAAAGATACCTAATTTTTTGAGAAAAAGCATGTTTCCTTCAGCCTGATAGATCTTCCATTGTTTTGTCCAATTGTCCCTTTTTCTTTCTGGATTTCTTTAATCCTCTGAAATCCTATTGTGTTCTTCAAGGACTCCTACTGATTCCAATATGAAGTACAGACAATTCACCACAAGAAATCTTCTGGGCACATACTAAATATGATACCTCCGCAAATCTCAGCACAGGTCCAGATCTTCTCAGTTCCTTGATAGTATTAAAACTTTCATTGCTTTACCCCTCTAGTAGCTTCAAAGGAAAAAAAAAACAAATCTGTAATGTCTTTCACATCTGAGCAGACACACCTGACAGAACAGAAGAAGGAAAAGACCAGCCTCTTCCTTTCAAGCCCTCTTTGCATGTCAAAGTGTGGTTTGTGTCTCCTCTCCTTGACATCCCTCCCTCCAGCCGACCCAATTCCATAAGTGCCACACAGTAGCTGGTTGTTAGCATGCAGAGCATTGATGGATAGTTGTAGGAACAGCATATACATTGTGCATAAGTGAGAGAGCTGATATGAACTAAAGTGTCATCGGGGTGGGGAAATCAAACTTTCTGAATAGTCAGCACATCTTGTTCTACATGCTCATTTCTCAACTTTGCCCAATTCCAGAACAAAGCTTGTGGACTCCACATGCCTGATAGACCAAACAGCACCTGTACATCATAACCAAAATGCCTAAACTAACAGATACTTGGTTGTTAGGGGTGTTTTTTAGTACATGTCACGCAGTCTTAACTTGGTTGATTGATCAGAGTATATTTGAGTTCTGCATGCAATGCTGATACTTTCCACTTGTACACATCCTAAAAAAGGAAGTGAGACTATAACAGCAATACTGAAAGGAAATGGTTTTATTGCACACATGCTCTTTTGGAAACTACCTTCACATTGCCCACAGGGTGGGAGCACACCACACAGCTTTAGATCACAGCTTTAGAGATATTCAGCAGCGTGTCAGGTTAAATAACTCATAAGGTAAAACTGCCAGGACCCTCAAGGACTGGATATAGATTGTAATTTAGCATCAAAGGCTGTAGCAGAGTGCTTGCATGTAAATTACATTGCTGAGTTTCTAACATATGCCATTCCTCACCCTCAGTCTAATGACTTTTCAGCAGAACACAAGCAGCTCCTGAAACACATTTCATTCAAATGATGCACAGATTTTCCTTGGGACAAAATAATCATGTTTTCTTTAAATCAGAAAAGTATATTCATAGCCTATAAATCATGTTAGGAAATACCAAATTCAGATGTGATCTAAACATGGAAATTTAGAAAGACAACAACTTTCTACTATATTTCTGTGGAATGCAAGGGTAATTTTGCTCGACATTTTCTCAAATCATTCTCTTGTTTGGTCATTGCATAAGAATTATACAATGTTAACAGCAAGCCTTTGGTTTTAATTCCTTATTGTAGGCAGCTACAAAATCTTGAGGGGGTCAGAACGTGCAACTGCAAACTACTATTGCTAATTTCAGGATTTATTCTTGTGCCCTGATAGCTCAGACTGCAGTCACTCCAACAGGCAGCTGAAAACCATCTATGAATGCCATCAGGAGCTCTGTCTTGTCAACACTGTTTTCCTAACACTGCACATTTCTCTGGGAAGAACAAGTAAATCACTATGCTCATGACGAGAGAGGACATTCAGATACTACTTCCTTCTGTTTTCTTGAAGAGCAGACAAACACTGCACCACTGTCACAGACAAAGGTTAGGTCAGACCATGACCTTTCCTACACCGAGAGTAAGAGTCCTCATGGCACATAGCTCAGAAGAGGAATGTGAAGACCAGCTGTCTCTACAGTACAGCTGTACATGGGCTAAGTAATCACTTTTGACAGCGATTCTGTACAGCTGAGAAGTAGGTAGTTTCCTCAACTCCCTATTCAGAGACAGCTAGCCCAGAGAGGGATAAGGGTAGGCAGTGGCTGGAATCCCACACAACATTTCCAAGGAGACGATGCTCATGATGCATGTTTCCTTAGTGTCATTTACTTGTCAGTCATTCCTGGCTTGCGTCTTCTTGTGTTCTTGAGTCAGGAAACCTTGAGCCTTTGGCAAATTTGATCCCTTGATCTCACTGGAGAGGTACATAAGCCTTCCTGCAGGCTTGCGTGAAGAACCAAGGGAGGGCTCTATTGTCCCATCACAGCTCTGCTAACTGCCATGATTTTATCCATATTTCCTGACACTTAGTGTTTCGCAAAGCTCCCACTCCTGGAATGATAAAAACGAGTGAGATTCTCAGCTCCCATATTTTTTAATAGTGTAAATTTGTGATTACAAACAAAAGCTAAAAAACCATCATGTGTATCACCCAATGCCTCATAAAACAGAGGGCAAAAAGTCACTGTTCTTAATCTCATAACTTTTAAAAGTCTGAGTCACAGCTGCTAAGTACAAAAGTTGGCAAAGAAGATGTAGTACAGCTAAATGCAGCATCGAAGATGTTGTACATCCTGCCCCCAAACTTTGATGTAGCTAAAAATTAATTAATATTGTGGAGTGTCTTGGCAGAAACAACTCACTCAAGTCACAAAATCCAACTAAGTCAGAAACTGGACTCTCTCTACAGCATGTCAAAGATACCATTGCCTCAGCACTGGTTGAAAATGACCAATAGAAGATGCTTTTCAAAAGCAAGCCTACTAAATTGCTTTCATATTTTCTGTCTGTGACACCGTGAAAAATAAATCACTGAAGCTGATGAAAACCAAGCAATTGACAAGATCAAGCCTAAGAGGCAATTAGTCCCAGACATTATTGCAACTGCTTGCCTAGTTCCCCAGCATTCCCCTGCTTCCAGCGGTCGGGTAGCAACAACTTGTATAAAAATGTATTTAGAGAATTCATTAGTAAGAGTCCAAGTTAATTGTAGCATGAGTACAGCTCAGTGTTAAGCTTCTAATTAAAAGATGCCAAATCTAACTAGGTCCTTGAAATATCTTTAAATAATATGAATGTGTTTGTGGTATGTAATGAAGGCACATTGTTTTGGTTTTATTGCTCTCCAGTCGTTATACCAACTGCCTCATTTAAGGCCATTTAAATAACAGACACTTGAAAACACCTTTATCAAAGATGGAAAGAGTTCCTTGTGTATTTAGGAAAAAAGAGTTATTTAAGACACGGTCCTATTATAAAATTTTTTCTAAATGGATTCATCTACAGGATACACCTGCCCGGGAAATAACATTCACCTCTTCTACTCACTCAGAGAGAAAGGGGGGAAAGGGAAATACAGTATGCCTCAGTTCATTTAACCTTTCAGTGAATACTTTCAAATTTCCACTGATTGCCCACTTTACACATCTGCTGTTTTAAGATGATACCAACCTTTCTAATAAAACTGAAACTCTGACACATAAACATACCTTTCATGTTTCCAGAGTAGTGCCACTATAATCATGATGAGACATCAATAAAAACTATTTAATTTTTTTATCAATTGATAATCTGAAAAGTCTTGATTGAAACTAATAAAGTCAAGTATTTGTAAAGCAATTAGTTTACTGCATTTATGACTGGAAGTGTTCAATATTCCAGTTAAAAACAGAAGAAACTTAAACATCTTCCACAAAACCAGTGCAGCAAGAGTAGTATCACATCCATTAATGGGCAAGTAGTTAGTTAGTCTCCCAAAAGGATTACAAGAAAACCAAGAAATCCCAAATTCACAGGAATGTAAAAAAATATCAAGGAGCTAAAGTGACACAGTGCTCCCTTGGGGACCAGCTAGCTAACCATCCTTGACAGATGTTTGTTGACAGACATATATTTATTCACCCCTCCAACCCTCACAGACTGGAGAGGGCCAAAGGCTGTTGAATCTTGAATGGCAAAGTTCTGCAGAGAATGGCTTTGGTCAGAAATGCTTGTGAGTGACCGCTCAGCATGAGAAGGCTGGAGTGAGGGCTTGCATCTCTCCAGCCATACATCAGGAAACCTTGAGCACAGCTGAACAAGTGCAGCAGGACGTGGCAGAAGGAGCTTTCCAAGGAAGCTTTGGGGACTCACCTGCTGCCCCAAGTGTTAGGGATGTGAGCAAGCAAACTGCCCTGGGTTATTGACTGACTCCTCTGGCTTTCAAGGAAGTGGGATTTTGATGGAATTCTTTTTTTTTTTACAAGCATCTACAAAAACACCTGATTCTATCACATTTGGTTTTTTTAATCCTAGCTGGACCAGCTGAAGTGCACAGCCTGTACAGTGCAGCCAGGCTCACCTCTTGCAGAGGTGCCCTCCTGCACGGCACATGTTTTAACACATTGCTGACACCTATTGACATCTGTGTAAAGGCAGAGTTGTTGGATGGAGGAAATGAAGCTCACTGCCTTCATGTTCAGCTGTTGAATGGTCTGGACGAGATCAAGCACCCTACACTCTGTTAGGGTCACTTGGGTGATGTGAAATGTCAATGCTGTGCTGTGAACTCCTGACTCACAGGCAATGCAGTGAACATGAGCAGGCAAGAAAATGTTCACTAGAGGTTGGTGGATTTCCCACAGAGTAACAGGCAGCAAAGGTATTTGCACTCAGCCTAAGACACATCCCATTGCCATTTGACAGAATTATATCCTCAGAATACAAAACTCACGAATAATTTTCCATCCTGCCCAATTTGTTACTTGGTGTCTTTTCTACGCAAGGTTAATTCCCCAATCTGTTTATGCTTAGCTCTCTTGAAGGGTTTCATTATGTCTTAAGGACATTTCACCTCCTTTCACAGACATCTCTTGGACACCTTATATCTGTCATGGTTCCCTGGGAATCAGCTGTCACCTGAAGCCTGCCCAGATGGTCAGGACCTATCCTACAGGGTTAAGAAATGGCTTCATACTGGGAAACAAGAAGGACACAAATGATTCTGTATGAGAACAACTCAGAAACAATAACACAACCTGTAAACAGAAAATTTGAAAGTAATGTTAAAAAGTATATTCTCAGCATCAGAGAAGGGAAGGGGTGCAGCCCGAAGAGATTAAGAAGGCTATTTTTGTGGAGACAAGTTATGAAGTACACCCCACGCTGCATACTACTGTACTTTCCTCTGATATACTTAGCTGTGATTATAATTAGAGATAGTTTCACTGCTACTAGTGAAATTGGCAACTTCTATGTGCCTTTAAGCAGTCTGATTCCTTCATTAAGTACAAGTAATAAATACAGGGGGGAAAAACCAACAAAAACAACAAAAATCAAACCCCATAAATATCTGCAGACAGCAATGTTATTTATTGAATGCTAAAAGATTCTAATTCAATTCTTTTTAAAAAAAACAACCAGCCTACCACTGAGCATCATGTCACCTCTTACAAAGGTATTGACTGGAAAGAATACGTAACCACAAGCAGAGCCACAACACTGCCAGTGAAATGTATCCTTTGATTCTGTCACGCTAAGAACTCTGGAAAAATGAAATCAGGGAAGAATTAAGCATTGTAAAGTATTTGCTCAGGATAAGGGAGAATATAGTCACATAAAGAAGTTTCATATACATAAGAATTAATAAATACTCAAAGTCCAACATTGCAAAAGGTAGGTTCTGTGGCATGGTTCTACTTTAGTCAAGTGAATCTCAGAAAAAGAATGTTAACTCACCATTTCTGTACAAAAAGTCCTGTTACTTGCTATCACATCAATGTGTCCAGTCAAAACAAATCTACTAAAAGTAACAAGTAGAATGAGGCATTTTTCTAATCTAGCAATCAGCACGTTGTTGAAGCCAGAAGATGTCAGTCTTTGTGAGTATGACAAGCAGCCTCAGTGACAAACACCACACCTGGATCCCATCTCACACCATCCTGCTCTGGCCAATGCCATCAAATGGTCCAACAGATCCAGCCACTTGGACCTCTTGAACAATAAAACCAATTAGCTGGAGCACATTTATATTTTGTCTGTGGCAATATGGCCTGAGATAGGGTTTCTCTCTCACCATGCAGATCCTAGTCCACTTAAGGTTAACATCAGTATTTTAAAAACCTAAAAAAGTGTCAAGATTCTTCAGTAAGGAAGCAAAACATAGAATAATAAGATTGAAGTGAGATGCTCTGTTTGACAGTGTTGTACATTTTTTGGAACAACGAAGGAGCAACTCAGAATACAATTCATTGCAAACACCTTGTTGAAGTAACAGTGAATGGTAGCAAATGAACACAAAATAAGCACATACATGAGCAGATGCTGATTCTTTGCCATATCTCAGTTTAACTGAGGCCTCAGTGGGAGCAGCCACTGCCTCTGGGTAAAGCAGACAATATATTCATGATATTTTTCCCAAGCCTTTTTGCACAAAGAATGAGCTAACACACTCTTCTCTATTTTCCAGTCATGACATGATACTGGAAGACTTGTTCAGCTGCATATTAGCCATAAGAAACAGGAAGAAGAGATGTGTGACAAACCTATTAATGAAGAAATCAAAAAAGAAATGAAAACCCATTTAGAGAGAAGTCATGCATGTATATCACACAAGACTATGAGGGAAGGGAAACAGTTTCCCAGCTCCCTCCTCAGGATCTTTTCACAGATTAGTAAAGAGTCTGCTTGCAAGAGTCCCATCCATTTCCCAAGAATCCCTCAGGAGAGAACGTAGGAAAGGCAGATACACTCACTGGAAACAATATATGGGTAGTAGATCTCTATGGATCATTAGAAAAAGAGAGTATGAGTCAATGCAACTAGTAATACAACTGTATCCCATCCTGGCAGCTAGACAGATGGGCTCCTAGTAAGGAAATTAGAAGCAGTTGGAGTTGTCTCCCTGCACCGTATTAACCCCCAAGCTGTATTTTGTCACAGAACAAAGGTGGACTGATTGACAGTATCCAATACTCAGTTCTGGAGCCTAGAGGACCCCAGCAGGAGTCAGCAGCCTTTCATTTTCTAAAACACTCTGGGAGACTCTCATTTCCCTTATATACAGCACCTTCTTGTGGGTTTAAAATGTCCAAAGATGGTCCAACTGGCCAAGACCCCAAAATGCAAGCTCTGGCATAAAATTGCTTTGAATGCTCAGGCAGAGCCACAGCAGGAATGGAACAGGAGAGGTGTCTGCCCCACATACCTTCTAGTGTAGCAGGAAGCAGAGGACATGGGTATCAAGAGGAAGGAGAGGATGCACATGTGGTACCTGTGAAGTCCTGCCAGTCCTTCTGCCCCCCAACACACACACAAGGAGATGAAAGGGAACAAAGATGCTCACTGTATCACAGAATCATAGAATAATTTAGGTTGGAAAAGATCTTTAAGATCATGAAGTCCAACTGTTAAATTAAGGCTGCCAAGTGCACCACTAAACCATGTCCTGAAGTGCCACATCTATCTGTCTTCTAAATACCTCCAGGGATGGACACTCAACCACTTCTCTGGGCAGCCTGCTCCAAAGCTTCACAACCCTTTGGGTGAAGAAATTTTTTGTAATATCCAATCTAAACCTCCTCTGTTGCAATTTGAGGCCACTTCCTCTCATCCTATTGCTTCTTATGTGGGAGAAGAGGCCAGTCCCCACCTGGCTACAACCTCCTTCCAGGTGGTTGTAATGAGCCATAAGGTCCCCCCTGAGCCTCCTTTTCTCCAGGCTAAACACCCTCAGCTGCTCCTCATCAGGATCGTGCTCCAGACCTTCATCAGCTCTGCTGCCCTTCTCTGGACACACTCCAGCACCTCAATGTCTTTCTTGTAGTGAGGAGCCCAGAACTGGACAGAGGATTTGAGGTGCAGCCTCATCAGTGCCGAGTACAGGGGGACAATCCCTGCTCTAGTCCTGCCGGCCACACTATTGCTGATACAAGTCCTAACCAGCTGCAATTCAAGCTGGGGATGAGGTAGTATGAGGTATGGGAACACCTGAGAGCTGGCTGGGATACGTGACTTTCAGAAGTTTGGAAAGAAGCTGGTAAATTCAGTACAGCTAAGACAAGCAGGTTGTGCAGTGGGGCAAATGATAAGTTATATTCATTACTGAGAAAGCTCATTGTAGCCTAGAAATTTCACACGTATGCAAATTAGAAAGGAAATGCTAAAAAAAGCTGATGATCTTCTGCAGTATTTCCTGGCAAGGTTAATAAAAAGTTACTTATTTTTCTAAAGAGAAGAAGTATTTCCAAAACTAATTTTAAAAAGTCCCTACACCTCAATGTAGTTGTTAGCCAAGTTTTGTAGGAGGGTTTCTCTTCTGCTTTCCTGTGGAGAGCAGATAGCTCAGTAATCAGAGAGGAAAACTGGCCTCATAAATGTTTCTGTTCTGTTAGCTGCAGTTCCTTGTTGAAGTAAGGCAGTTTTTCATTCTGATGAACAGGCACATCAGCATTTCAGGTCTCTTAAGAGTGTCTGCAGGACAGTTTTAACAGTGCTATTGATTTTTCACATTTACCCATGGAGGAGGCTCGTGTTCACGCTCAGAGAAGTGAGACTGTGACCACTATAACCAGAGGTGCTCAGGAGTGTGCTGCCTCCATTTTCACATTTGGCTTTTATGACTGAACACCATAATGTTCAGCTACAGCAGTCATGAGATCTCTCTTCCGACAGCTGGATGCAGTGAAAGGGCCAAAACACCTTCTCTTCATCCACAGAATGGACTTGTATCTTCTGCAGGGAAAGCTGCTGGCAACCCTTAAGGCAGTGGGGTCACGGGCTTGGACCCTGAGTTCATCACACACTGCTTGCTCAAGGTATGCCGCAGTTTCAGCCCCGGTCAGCCACTGCTCAGGATGCATTTTTCTCACTTGAAATGTAAGTAAGGCTTAAAACACCACTATATAGAAATGAAGATTTCTATCAACCTCCTTCTGAAGCACACTGTAAAGACTGAAGTAATACACAAATTCTTCAAATCTGAAACTGAAAATGTGCACATTCTCCTAAAAATGCATCAGACACATACTGCAAGATTCATCAACAATACAATGGTGTAGGTGTTTATCATTATATTGATGCTGTCTTTAGCTCAGAGCACCAAAGCTTTTTAAACACATTAGTGAATTAAACTTCATAACACTCCTGAGATTTAAGCAAAGATTCGCCAGCCAATATAGGTAAAACAATAACAGGTTTCATAAGGGGGGGAAAAAACGCTTTGTTGTTGATACCTCTGAACGCTATTGAATTATAAAGAATAATTAATTGCAACGTCATAACTGATTAACTGCATGCTCTCCCAGGATTTTTTCAAAATTAAATCTTTCAAGTTTTTCTATGAAAATTTCTTCCCAGATCTAGTTTTATTTTAGAGTGAATTCCAGTTTGTTTTCTGATCCCATTTCTATTCTTCTTCGTGGTGACTTGCTTAGTACACATGGGCAGCAAACATCTATGTTGGAGGTAACCTCCTGATTTTGGTTTTTCTAGTTCTGTGCTCTGATCCCTTTCTTTCTTATATAAGTATTTTCTAAGACTAAAATCACAGATGAAAACTCCTGTTTCTAATTTAGATTTAATTACCTCTCATTCAACCTGCATCTTTAAGTAGACTAGCCTGCTGTCTGGAATATTAAAGTACTAAAAGTTTCTCCTGCAGAATCAAGGACTGCATCTTCAATAGTTGCATTGTCTTTTTCTTCACCAGGCTCAGTGGACTTGTACATTTAGAGGTGTAAAAAAAAGCAAGTTCTCTTTAATGACAGTGCTAGGAAAGAAAGAGCCAAAATAGATCTATTTGTGAATAAAACCTAAGGGCATTCAAAGAAGATCTCTGAAATATGAAGCTGCCACTTATTTACAAAAGCTGCACAATCTATGATTAATGTTAGCTGGGACTCAACAATACTACTGCCATCAGAGGGCTAAAGTTTTACTCTTCAAAGAGAAGATACAAGTTGAAAGAACTCAGACATCAGCGGGACTGGACCACAATCTCCATCTAAAGATCTGTTTGTGTAAATACTGGCTAATGGGTATCTAGAAAAGTCTGCACTGATTGTTCTAAAAAACAGAATTATTTTATACTCAGCATCCTGCTGATTGATGATGAGATAAATGAGCTATGCAACAAAAACCTGGACAATGTCATATCTAAAAATAGCCAGCAGTTCAGACCAGTGCAGTAATAGCACTGTAATATTCGTACTAATTACAGGCCAACAGATTGCAGACCAATTGCAGACCTTGGAGCTAAGAGCAGATTTCTGAAATGAGCCAGAACAAGATGTGCTCGGAAAGACAAAACACTCTTGGATACTAAGTGAAGATCGCTGCATTAGATCAGCCTCATACTGAGATGCAAGGAGAACCTCTCAAACCATTAGTAAAGTAGCGGTATGTCATTATTTTTAATAGCTCTTGCTATGAATGCTGGTGCCAAAATACTTATAAATAAGCCTACTCAGTAATCTCCAGGGTCCAACACTGGACTCCACAATGCTCAACCTTCATTTACAGGATCAGGCAGGCTAAAACAAAGGGTCACACTACACATTCTTTCCCAGATTCACCTGCCATATCTGGGATCAGTCTCCCAGAGCTGCTCATTAACTACTGACAGAGGTTCAGCAAGCACAGGTCAGAGGGACCCCCTGTGATTCCAACAAAGCTGCATCACCAGACACTGAATCATGGCAACACAGCATGCACAGAGGAAAGGTTTAAAACCATGATTAGCACTCTGCACAGGAAATGACAGGAAGAGAGCTGGGAGTACCACGGGCAGTCAAGGACCCTGCAATGGAGGAGTGGGAATGAAATGAGAAGCTTGATCAAGGTCAAAGACAGGAGAGAATGGCAAAGTGCACTTGACAGGAGACTAGAGAAAGAGAGTGCTCCTGAAACACAAGAGAACTGTCAGCCCTCTCAGAGGAGGAGGAAGAGGAAAATCAAAGGCTGGATAAGAAGGAAGCAAGAAATCACATACTGAAACAAGGCAGCTACTACAGTGCTCCGCTGCTCTCCTGCCCTGTAAATGGAGAGGCAGTGCAGGGCACACCAACCAGCCACAATAACCACCTGTGTTGAAGCTGGCACAATTGACCATGCTGAGGGGAGCATACACACACTGGCTACCTAGGAACCCCCCAAGGAACAAGCACATCTTAGAATACACTTGTTTTCTGGCTGCTCACGCTTCTCACTGCCATCCTCACTCTCAGCAGCAGCAAGATAAAGACTGTGTTGGAAAGCCATGTGCTTTTGCCTAGATAAGCAGGACTTGCCATGCTCTGCCATGCTTCCCAGAACTGAAAAACGTCCTGGACTTCTGCATACCCTTGCAGGGAACTCAGTCAGAGCATACCACAAAAGGAGTACTTTTGATGGAAGCTGAAGAATACAGAAAAAAAGGACAATGATTAAAAAAAAAAAGATTGCATCATTCACCTGAAAGAAGAAAATGGCATTTACCATTGCTATCTAACATTCCCACTGTGTCTTTCTTATCTTATAATGTCACTTCCCAATCCCTGTACCCTGCATTTCTGCAACAGTATTACTGTGGGATCATCAGAATTCCACAGTTCTCAAGCTTTCCTAAAGTTATCATAAATGCATTAGAAAATTACAGGATACGATTTTAGAGGAGGGAAATGAGACACGAAATAACAGTGCCATAATATTCACCAATTTTGGTTTCATTTTGCACAGAACTTTGCACTTTTATAGCACTTTGAATTAAGTGCATCTTTAATTGGTATGTTTTCCAGTTGCATCGCTCAATTTTTCTACACAAATTTCAAAGGAGACAAAAGTTCTCCGAGGAGCAGGAGTACTTTGGCTTTCTGAACTCCCATATTTTATATTTGGGAAGTCTCGGTGCTTGTGAGTTCTGACTTAAGTTGGTCCAATAGTTTTTCCACTTAAGCTTTTCCCAGAATTAAGACTTCCAGTCATCTGCCTTTTGCATTCAAAGCTGGTGGTCTAGAGCTAACTGCATGCACACAAAACAAAAGGAAATGTCTTTGTCTCCCCCGCTCCAGGCTAGGCACACCAGCACACCATGCTGTGTCGCTTGGAAGCAAGCCACCTTGTGCCTAGCCGCCCTCAGAGGAATAGGAACTCACCAGCACTACATGGGGACTTTCTTAACACTTAGGCTAGCAAAGCATAAGGGGTGAGATGGATATTTGAGTTTCTGGATTCATGGTTTGGAGCAGAGGGGCGTCTGAAGGCAAACCTAGGGACCAAATTCCTTCCCCAAACCTGTGTGATAGAAGGTAAAACAGTCACAGTTGCATGATACATCCTTTTTTCCTTTCAAGAACAACATTTTTGTTGTGTCTTACAAGAAGTTTTTGCTCTTTTTTATCAAGAGAGACCAGGTCCTGCCCACCAGCCTACTGTTGAGGTCCAGCAAACAGAGAAGACCAAACTATTTTCCTTAATCTTGCGCTCAAAATGGATTATTCCTTGTTTTCCCTTCCCAGCACACTATTCCAGTTCTCATAACTTTATAAGGAATTCCACAATGATGATAAAGGGCCCAGTGTCTGGATCAGTCTCATCAGATGAACATATCACCTGCCAGTAGGAAAAATAACAATGCCAAACTTCAAAGATTTTAGCTGTCCTAGAGAAAATGTGAAATGGGATCTCAGTATATCTGAAGGCTCAATAATCGTAAGGTAAATGAAGAAAGCAGTTTTTTCAATCAGTCTCAGTTTTTAAGCACTTGACATCAGCAATTCTGCTATTTACTCCAAAATACCACTTTTACAGACTCTAACTGTACTGGCACTTCAAAAAATAAAAAGGAGATAGAGAACAGTTAGAGTAAGCAATAAATATGAAAAAGTAGATAAATAATGAATAAAAGCTAACTTTACCTCCCTTCCTGTACCCGCTAAAACTTGAAAGATGCCTAGTGGTCCTTTCTGTATGATATTTAATAGGCCTTTTTCCACTACATGAATTTAAAACAGCACATTTGAATTCTGCTCAGGAAAATTTTTGTCCCTTCATTGAGCATATACTGAAAACAAAACCAGAAGTTGCCAGTGAAAGTCATGCTTCAATTAAAGACATTTTTTTGTTACAAAGTAGAATATTTCCACCTTGTAAATAGAGCCAGAGCCATCTTCCTCTTGAACAATGTCCTGCAAAAGTTCTTGCATCTATGTGACAGTCCTTTAATTTACCATGGCAATCCTCATAAGTAGAAGTTACTTATATGGTTTTGTCTACTTCAGTTCATTTTGAAATCAAAATATATTTGAAAAATACACCAAAATGTCAAAACTTCTCACAGAGCAAGAGGACTTCTTGGTGCTGAGGGCTACACGGTACTGAGCTACTCTGTGCCTTCCAAGATCAGTAACAAAATTCATTAAAGTTACATTGAGGAGTTTTGCTAACTAGAGCTTTGTTTGACCTTACAATGCTTTACAGGAAAGTTACAAAAGGAATGACATTGCTGAAATCACAGGAAAAAAATGAATGTTGTGATTTTTTTCTTGTATGCCAGGACCAGTTGGAAGGGAGCATGATCTTCCCTCTGCAGTGATCAGGACTTGGGCCATAGCCTGCCCTCACGTCACATCCAGAACTGTCTGCAGTAATCATTTCTCAGCACACAAGGGGACTCACCGCTGGTAGAGCAAGAAATGTGATTTATAGAATATAAACACCATAAGGCACAATTTACTCTCATTTCATTCGACTTCGCATCTCCTAGTTGAAAAAAAATAACCTACGCTATCTAGTTTACTGGAGGGGAGGCAGGTTACACTAACAGTGGAGACTAACTTATCAAACCAGCATTCACTTGCTTCAGTTAAAAAATGTAAAGAGGTATCAACGTGGAACCAGAATGGGAGGCAAAAACTGAATTCAAAAACATTACAGAGAGAAGTGACATTGCTCTGTCAAAGGTCTGACAGGTCTTACACCTCCATGAGAGGCTACTGGTGTGGATTAAGTGTCATTTTGCAGAGGTGAAACAAATATTTTTCATCAGCAAAGTGCAGAAGTGTTCTGAACTCCCTGAAAGAATATCTATGTGAAGAAACCACATCCTTGCCCAATCCCTGAAAGAGATCAAGGCCTGACTGGATGGGGCTCTGATCTAGTGGAACGTGCCCTGCCCATGGCAAGGAGGTTGGAACTAACTGATCATTATGGTTCCTGCCAACCCAAACCACTCTGAGATTCTATGAAACATAGCAAGATGGTGAGAAATTAGTATTCCTATGGTTCTTTAGAAATTGAGAGCGAGCAAACTTGTCTCAGGCATCACCTGTCACCAGAGGTGTGTGTCAGAACCAGGAAAGGAATTTTCATTTTCAGACTAGTATCATGCCTCTGTTTAACTTCTCAGTGTTCTGGAGAGTGCCCCTGGCACAAGCAGCGTGGTCTCAGGTGGGCAAGGCAGAGTACCAGTACAGCCCAAGTATGCCCTGGCAGGTTGTTGGGAGGGCAGTTCTGTGACTGCAAGGACTGGCAAGTCAAAGCCAAGCTTTGATGGTCCTCATGCCACCCTCCCTTTATCTCCTACCTCTCCTATTATCTAGAGACATGGGCTATGACCAGCTTGGCAAATCCCTCATTATCTTGCTTGGAGCAGTGGAGAGAATCCAAGGTATTAAGCACAAAAGTCCAGTTTATTTGTCTAATTTCTGATTGATTGATTAGGATAATTAATGATTTCAAGTCTTCATTTCAGTACAAAGACACAGGGAAGCCTGGTACAGTCTCCTTAATGGAAATGCAGAGCTGAACAACATGTTTGTCAATTAGTAAATCCCTCACTAAAGGGTCTGACGTTTGAAGTAATGAAACAATTACCGTTAGATGATAATATTTATTAGTTATAACAGTGGCATTTTTCAATCTAGGGCAACACTTTGCTGTGCCTGGCACAATACAAACATTGAACAGAATACATAATCCAGTGGCTCTCTTTGCAGAGCTGTGGCCTTATGCCTGATCCTATTGATGCTCTTTAAAACATGCAAGTAAAAGCTATTTTTATATTAAAATTAGAAAAACAGCAGCAGTTAGTCCTCTGTCAGAAGGGATGCAGGTCAATTAGTTTGGGACTGCCATCCCCTCTTCTCCCCTCAGTGCCACTAGGAGTTCACCCTTCCCTGAAGGTGGGAATACAGGAGGAGAGCATCACAGCTGGTGCACAGGTTTTCACTTCTGGCAAATATTGCCGGAAAACCATAGCAGAACTCAACCTCTCCCCTACGTCCAAGACAACTGCTTTTTTAAAAAGCAAGAGCAGACCCTGATCTGCAGCAGCCTGAGAAAGAAAAGGGGATAATACCTAGAAACAAACTTCACACAGAAGCAACAGTATCATCTCCTCAAAGGTCAACTCAGGTTTTCCAAATGAGATGTAGTACAGTCTGTCAGCACAGGATGTAACAGTGAGGGTTCCAACTGAGAGAGAGAGCATGGACAGAGCCCTGGGGAAGAAAGTGCTACAGAAATGCGGGATGTTTTCCTTAGGCAGCTGATGGGGGTTTCATTGCTGAAGTGACGTGAAAAGAATCACAAATACCATAGGAAAATTCACAGTGGATTCACAGCAAAGAAAAGTATGATCCAGCAGGCTTTCCCTTTCTGTTAACATGTGTCCCCTGAGGATAAACACTTAACTTTTAGAATAGCGGTGTGTTCTAAAGCCTTCTGAAGTCTCTAGAAAGGCAAAATTCAACTGGGCTTCAAAGGAGATCATAAATTTGAGGGAAGGGCCATGTGCCTTTTCTTTTATTCTTTTTTTTAGATAATAAAAAACTAAGTATAGATTTTGCCAGTAGATTTTATAAATCTGTTGTAAACATTTAGACAGTTTGCTGTTAATCCCAGCATATTCCAATGTGCCAGGTGCTGGAAAGCTTTTGCTCTTTTTGCACAGGTTTGGCAATACCGGCTAATGTATTAGCTGCAGAAAGATTAGCATCCTTATTTTTAACCCTAGAGCAAAACTAAAACATCCAGTAACTTTGCTTCAAGATACCTAAAATCAATCAGTTTGTAAAGAAAAAAGGACCATGAAATGGAATCCAGCCTAGAAAAGATATAAAAAAGAAAGTAACAAAACATTTTAACCTTAAACTCCAAATATTGAAAAAAATATTTTTTTCCTCAGACCATGTATGCTATTGTTTTCCATGTCAAGTACTTATGCACAACTTTCAGCTCAGATGTGCATGAAAGCAAGGTTGTGAGGCAGAGGTTTGTTTTTGGAGGTAAAGAAATCCTAAAGAAGGCCACTACACAGAGACACACATCTCTAAAAGCAATAGTCATAAAACTGAGGAAAAAACCCAGGAAATAAATAACTTTATATCATTTGCTATTTAAAAGTAAAAGACCCAAGCAATTTTTTTCAAGATTTTGAGCACCTTCATGGGCTACCATGTTAAAAAACTAAACCAAACCCCCAAACCCCAAGACTACTCTAGAAACGGGAATTTTGAATGAAGTATCAACACTTTCATAGCAACTGCCATGCTGATAAATTTGAAGTGCATACAGTCACCACTACTTTCTAGAATTTGTTTATTTAGAAGACACAAAAGGGTCAAGGAACTATGAGAATGGATGATCTGGAAAGATCAAAAGTGACCATACGTTTTGTTTCACTTCTTTCCATTAATAAAAACTGCAGAGATAAAGTTTTGCCAGGGACAAGGAAAGCAAAAATCTCTATTACTAGCAGCTTCAACCAAACCCTGCTCCTCCAAAACACGAATGCCATTCCTCTTACAACCTTCTCTCTTTCTGCCTCCCATTTAGCAAGTGCCACAATTAGTTGGCCAAGTCATCTCAACTACATGCACCATTGCCTGAAGCTGGTAACCAAAAACCAGGAGGAAAACAATGTTTTTTACAGCTCAGGACTGGTGTAAATTCACAAGGCCTAAGTGGCTGACACCATCAGGATTTTAATTTTCCAGAAGATGGCTACACATGCAAGCGGGTGTCAGCAGTAGAAACTTCAGCATTTCAGCCTTATCTACATTTTCCTGTCCTAACAGAAAAAAGAGCATATTTCCTCAGTAGTGCCAGAACATCTCGTTCAATTCTCATGCAGATGTCACCAACTAGGATACAGTCATGCAGAGACATTTCCCTATACACGTTCCAAGCAGCCAACAATGAAGGCAGTAAGAAACTGCTGCAGTGAAAACCCTATTTAAGCATTTACATTTATCTGCTACTGGATTCCTTTCTTTTTCTCAAGTATTTTCCAACAAGGCTAAACACAGTTTAGTGGTGAAAGCCATTAATAATGGAGTGACCTGTGTTGAGGGATCTGGTGTCACATTAACTGTTTAAAGAAGTAACAGCACAAGGGTCTGGTAAATACTGCAACCCCGGCTGAACTCAAAACAGCACAGATGCAAGAATCGAGTCCTGTCCATCCTGGTCAGGCACCTCATGCTTTGTGTCTCAACCTCTTACTCTCTCAAATGTAATTCACTCTTCAACACAGATTCTCCGAGGTGTGTAAGTGCAAGAAGGTGAAATTCCCAGTATGCTGCTACTTGTGACTTAAACCACTACGTGAATCTCAATCTTGAGTACTAAAAGGCTAGAGAACAACCCAGCACACCTCTAGCTTCAGAAAGGTACGAATAAATGTATAGTCATGGACAAGGCTCCAAAGCCAGAAGGGAGCTGCTGCCTCTCAGATGGAGTGACTAACAAAAACTGAGCTGGATGTAAGTGCTACAGTCTCAGTGTTCTCAAGAGGAACAATGTTAGATCAGACAAAGCCAAGGGCAACTGCTCACTGCTCTCTGCAATGATGATGATATTACAATGCATTGGTTTTAAGAAGTTCAAAACCAAAACACAAGTCAGGCTAGTTTCTTTCCAAGGATTAATTAAACAGCCTCCCTTTACCTACAGGTTTTTAACATACATGCTGCATTATCAACGGCTATGGTTAATTATCCCGTTTTGTGCATTTGAGATACTACTACTTAAATCTCCTCCTACTAAGAAAACAAATGGATGACCTAAGAAAGAACCTTCAGACCTCACAGCATTCCTTCTTGCAAGGTAGATGTAGGAGAGCCCTAGCACATGTCCTGCACGTTGCTGGATAAAGACCCCTTACTACAGGTGCTGTGCACTATCTCTAGTCTTAGAATAATAGAATCATTTAGGTTGGAAAAGACCTACAAGATCATTGAGTCCACCATTATCCTGGCACTACCAAATCCACCACCGAACCATGTTCCTAAATGCCACATCTACATATTTTTTTAAAATACCTCCAGGGACTATAGTCAACCACTCCTTGGGCAGACTCTACTAGTGCTTGGCAACCCTGGTGCAGCTTGAGGCCATTCCCTCTTGTCCTGAGATTCTTAGATAGACAAGGAATTACATATGCAGCAGTGGAAGAAACATGAAAGGCAAGCCCAAGTCTCAATGTTTGTGAGCCCACAGGCACACAACATGGAGAAAACTACTAAACCAGACCATACAGCCATCTTCTGGAACTGACTTCCCTGATTATTGCCATCTGATACACAGAATAAGAATGAAAATTGCCTCAGCAGGGGCTGGCCCATCCCTTAGTGGCTATCTTTAAAACAAGGGCATGATGATATACCATTTTGAGGAACCTGAGCTTTCTGCAGTCTTCTGGCAGGATCATCTGGTCCTGTCAGGACACTGTCCTGTGCAGCACCATAAGAGAGCTGCATTTGAAGAAATAAAAGTGTAGGGAAAAAGTGTGAAGTACCACCACAGTGTGCTCAACAAACACATCAGTCATTAAATACCTCAGTTGATTGTCAAAAAGGATAAATGAACCAACAAAGATAAGCCTGTTCTAGGAGCTGTCTTTAGGCCTTTCTACCTGTGGTGCTCCCAATAGAGGTGCCTTGCTTCCAAGTACAGCACTGCAGTGCACTGCACAGACAGATCCTGACAGATGCCAAGCTGCACAGGCACTGCACAGTGTCCAGACAGCCCCAGACTGTCAGGACTAACATCTACTATTTTGCTAATATATTTACACAGGCTATTTATGGCAACACCTAACAAGAAGGAAATGTTCCCTGGGGCTCCCACCACAGAGCAGAGAAGAGAGGGCACAGTCTTGCAAGTTACAGTATTAGCAGGACGCCTTCTTTTGCAGTACCCCAAGGTGCCCAAGGTTTTCACCAACAGGCTGATGCTTAGATACTGACAATAAAAAAGATTTCTTGCAGTCACAGGAGAAAACCAGTCATACACATCCCCTTTACCTCATCATTTAAACTATCCTGTGTACGTTTATCTACACAATTTAGAGGCTAAAAACCATCTTCGTTTAAACAGACTGTAAATTGTCTTATTTTTTCACACCATTGCAGGGTGGCTTTTGTATGTTTAAACCCCTTCGATTGTCACTGCCCTTCTCAAAACTAGGCTCCTCCTCCTCCTCCTCTTGCATGAATGCAAAGCCTCCTGCACTGCAGGAGCATGTCCTGCCCAGGGCTGAGCCCAGACGGCAGGTCTGCCAGCGATCAGCCTACTCTCCCCGTCTGTCTAGGATGGACAGAAGGTGCAGGAGGGCATGCAGGGCTTATGGTTTTTCTGAAGGCTGCTCTTTCTGAGCAAAGACACGTGGGCAATGTTACCAGGCTGAACTTTGATAGCTGAACTTTAGTGAAAAGGCTGAAGATCCTGCAGGAATACACAGGGACGGAAACTGATAGGAGAACCTAGGTTTGCTCTTTCTCCAATTATATACTTTTTCTTTATAAACTTCATTAAAAACAATATAGATAGGTGTACACTGGTTCGACTTTTCATTGCAAGATTCCAAAGCCAATGAAAGAAAAATAAAGCCTTTCTTCCTTCTCCCTACACAGTTCACACACAATCAAGCCTAAAGTTCAACAGACATGAGTGCTTACAAATTGCAGATGTCTCAAGCTCTCCCATGTCTTATTCTCAGGCTAGTATACATATGAGTAAAATAATAAACCAAATAATTTTTTAATGTGCTTTTTGATCAAACAAAAGAGTAAAGCAATCTTCATTGTTTCTGTACTGCAGAGCAAGCTTTTCTAAAGGAGTGCAACCACCAGTTCTCTCTTTTTTTTCCATAGTGCTAGTTTTTCCAAAATATTCTAGATCTTTTATTCACAGCCAGTTCATTCCTGCTCTCTGCCTTAACTGCATCCAAGAGGTGCTACAGGTTGCATGAGCTGAACCATGAGGATACAGCACTTGTTTTCCACTGCACTGAGTACAAGGCTCATGCTGCCTCCTACCTCACACCCCTTTTCAGTCAGACCCGAGTTACACTTTGCACAGACCATCGCTCTGCCACGTTAGGCGCTCATATTGTACACAGCTCATTGGTGTGATAGATGGTCTCCTCAAGCCACCAAATCCAACACAAGAGGACATGAGGCAGGAGAAGGGCTGCAGCTCTATATTCTTGATGAGGATATTTCAGATGGTGACAGTTTCCTCTCCTTGGTCCCACTACACAACACACAGGTATGGATTATGGCTGTGAGTGTTCCCTGTTCTCATGACAACCAGTGGCCCTTTGCATCATCCAACACTGCTGCCTCTTCACTGGAAAAAATGACGCTGCGCTTGAACATGAGGTTTTTGACAGCTGCTAGTACTTCCCATCCTCCTGTGTTTAGCTGTCCTCTATTCACTGGAGCCTGCAAAGAGGCTTCTTAAGAGGTACAAGTTTGACCCCACCTGCCTCCTCCTTCCTCGTACCATAATGCTGGTAGTTTCAGAGGAGTCTGCTGTGGGAGCCTCACACCAGGAGGAGATGCAGGAGGGAGTGCCTGTTTCCCTCCAGCATCACCTCTGCTCCCACAAAAGCAGGCACACAAGCTGGGAAGGGAGACACCCAGGCTGTCCTCCAGACAGTGAGGAGAAGTTTCGTTTGTGGTCACATCTAAGGGGGTTAAGCCCCCTGCCCCTCCTGAGGTTACTGGGAGTTCTTGCTCTTGATTTTCAGCATCTGGATCTTAGCCTGTTTAGGGAGGGCGAACTAGCTATTAGATAATCCGCTCCTTTTTCAAAACAAAATGAAAACCCTGGAGCACACATAAAAAAGCCTTTTTTTTTTTTTTAAATACTCTCTAACATTCAAAAGAAATTAGATAACAGCTATAATGGCTCCACCTACTCTTGGTCCTTTCTGCTTGCCAGAACGTTTTGTGTAATAAATCATGCGAGCACTACATTATTCCAAAGCTAAAAATGGAGCAGAGTCAGGAGGTGGCACGGAGCTCTGCATACAGAATGCAGAGTTGTATTTGATAACATCTGCACTCAGTCTGATTTTAAGCTTCCTTGGGTTAGGATAATGAACTCAAATGAGAGGGGAAAGGTTCACAGGGTGATTACAGCAAGGCTGGCTTTTAAGCTGTTTTCCTTTCAACTTCACTTTCACCACACTTTGATTTAGATTGGGTTAGCTCATGTAAAGGGTTCTGCTTAACAGAACATACCAAAGGCATCCCTTACAGCTCCCCAAATCCAAGACAGTTGTTGAAGTGTGGTAAGCGTGCAGCTGAATGGCAGGACGCAGTATCATTTTTCCTCAAATCAGAGGGGTGAGATCAAATTGTTTCCCCCAGGCCCGAAGAGAGAGCTTTTGAAAAAAAGTCCCACTAGCTGCACTGGGGCTAAAATACTGATTTAGAATTTAAAATGAGTAACAAACGCTGATTAGAGCAGTGGACTTGATAAGGCAGCTCATGTTGGCTAAAAGATGCATTATTCTCATTTGTGTCCCAAAAGCCATTCCTAGGCACCCTCCCTGTAAGTGATGGCTATCCACACTGAGTCAGTAACCTGGCTAAATGTGACACCCACCTGCCTCTGCCATGCTAACCGAATGCGTCATCTGAACATCTGCTAGGTAAATGGTGGCATGAAACTATCTCAAAGGCTCATTCGGAACAAGGGTTTTTAACATTAGCCAGGGACAAGTCCAGATAATGGTAATGAGCAGAAATTTTAGTCTTTAGGCTTTAAGAACAGTGTTAGTTAAAATGATTTAACTTCTTAGAGGCCTAAAAATAGACCTTGAACATTACCACTCCTTTAGATTGGGTAACAGTACACTTTAGCTGTTGACACTGAAAAAGCTTTTGGGAGAGATTCATACCAGGGAATGAAAAATAATAGATCAAATTACTTTTTTTTTTTTCTTCAAGTAGTCCTGCCACCTACAAACTGAACTTCGGTGGGAGCTGAAATTCACAGAGAGCTAATGAAAATACAGCTGCAGACTGCTAGTCCAGGGAGTTTTAACAGCTATAGCTGCTGGAAAACACATGGACCAGCTCACAGATTTCTGCAGGCCTTACTGCTGCACGTTTGCCATACCAATACTGTGTGACGCAATATATCTTAAGGGTTCTTTCCATATCCAGATGGTGTTGTTCTTTCTAGGCCAGTCTGCTAGATGTCTGATCTGAAGATAGCCTGGTAGGCAACTCAGATCTTCCCCTCAGATGTCTCCACATTTTCTTCTATGACTGATTCACTGCAGCAAGAAACAATGAAAAGCAAAACTCCAAATAACTACTTGCAGATGTGCACTAACTGCAGTTACACTGAGAAATCAAATGGAGCCATCTCATTAAGAACTGATCAAATATGTGAGCACTTCTTCTAAAAAAAGAAGAGCAAAAAGAACAGTTAGCGACTGACATGATTTAAATCAACCGATATTAAGGACAGCAAGACTTTTATACTTATCAGCCAGTCTGAACTGCAAAATACCAGCCAAAGAAAACCTCAGGACTTTTCTGTTTCATACAGAGGCATTCATTAAGCACGCTCATTTAGTCCTTTCATCATCCTGCACCATTCAGGCTTTATTATTTATTATGGATACAGAAAAGGAAGATGATTTTGTTGTGCATTTCTCTGCATGCTTTAAAACCAGTCGGTTTATGAATTACCTGATCTGTTTTCTGTGGGTACTGCTTGTTATTCTGACCACAAATATGCACCAAACCTACTTAGGAAAGTTTGAGGGACAACTAAAACATACCAGTAGCACTTAGCTCACTAGTACTTACAATCTGTTTTACACTTAATTACATTTCCGCTTTTATAAATAATTTTGGCTGTGTTTCCTGTAAATATACATTTTCTGCAGTGTCTTGGCCAGGTATCCCAATCAAATTTTATCTCCACAGTGATATAATGAGTTACGTGCAGCATTTATTCTCCAGCTAGGGACCACCATACAACCTACTTCAGTGCAAAGCATGTTAAAGTTGCAGAGCACTCTCTCGCTTAAACACTTAACACAACTGCCAGTTAATTCTAAAGCATGGATCATCAGTGATAGCATCACTGTCTTCTTTAGCTTACTCTTATAGAAATTACATCTGCATGTCCACATAGTGCCAGTAGGCATCCTTAAGAAATGTAACTTGAAAAAAAAACACTCAAACCTAAAAACAATTTTTAACTTCTAACATGCAATAATGTCACCGTATATCTAGTAAACCAGTATCATTAAATCAATTGTCTTCCTTCAGTCACTAATCAGCCTAGGAGTATTTCCCCAGTTTTAGACTCCCTGGGCTTGAAGCCAGACCAAAACATGCTTTGGACCTGGACGGGCAGAAAACCGCAGGAACAAGAAAAGTTCTAAGCCTGGACATTGCTCTGGCTGCCAGGGTAGAAATAGGAGATGCAAAACCAAAATGAGACTACAGGGGCTGATACTCTGGTCTTACCTCAGTCCCAGGCTGTTGAGCAGCCAAATACCACTTATCATAAACACCATGGTCATTAAGATCATATAAAGGCCCTAGAGGTGTTGCAGGGTCCATTCACAGAGGCTAGAAGGGCTCCACAGCTATCAAACCACGACCCAAGGATGACCCAAGAGAACAAACTCCCTAGCTGATCCCAAGTTTTGCACACAGTTTTTGAGGTAAAAATCAATACAAACAGGAAAGTTCTTGAGCTAGACTTAAAAAAAACCCAAAACACCAGACCAAAAAAAACCCCCTCATTTATTGAGATCTGGTGAGGGAAGAACGTCAAAGTCTATAATAAGGAACCCTGCTAGGATGGAGGATTGCTCCTAATTTTTTTTCCTATCAGGAAGTATTGGGTTTTTAATGCATGGGATGGTTAGGGGGGGTGAGGTGGCGGGTGGTATTGGTGCATGTGTGTTGAATCATAAACTCAGTCATGTACGTAAAATCCAGAAACAACAGAAAGATTAACTGCTATCTCCCACTAGGGCATGTTTTGCAAAGCGTCTTCTACTGAAGATGTATTTTATAAGGAATGAATCTTATCTCCATGCTATGGGTATCTGGGCTCTTAGTCTAAAAAAAATTGAAGATTTTCTCTTCAGTTCAGGAAATTTAATTTTGTTAAGTGACTGCAAAGCAATGTGCAACATTCATAAACAAGTCATGAAGACTGCAGGCTAATACTGGCACAGTCAACTTGCACAATAAAAGGAGAGATTAAGCTAGTTTTCTGAATTGCACTTGTGCAATCAATTTCTTTTGGATACTGAAGAATTGAACAAAATGGTGCTTTCATTTAATTTAAACGCTAACAAAAAATAACATTTGAACCTCTAGCTAAGCAGCCAGGAATTACTTCCCCTGTTTACAGTGCATTGCTCATACTCTTGCTATAAATAAATAGACTAATGACATCCAAACAATCCAATCAGTCGAAACAGGGACAAAAAATGATACACTATTTTAATACTCTTGCCATTTTACCATTTCAGAAGTTAATTAGCACTATTAACATTTGAGTTTTGAGACCAAGATTGGTTTCAATGACTTTAGACATTATACAGCCGCAGAACAAGGTTAGTTAAAGCAAAATTTCAGTATTTTAAAATATTGAGAGTCCTCAAGTAGACCTTGTTTTAAAACAACTAGGTGACATTAGATTGTATGCTTTTAAACCTTTTGTCTTCTGGTTTATAGTTCTCAAAATTCTCCTTTTTCCTGAGACTGAGAAACTAGAAATGACATTTAAATGCAAGAACCAACAGTTATCATCCAGCAAAAAAGATCCTTTAAAACCAGCAGTGTAGTGAGCATCCCTGTGAGTGTGTGCTGCTAGTAATATAAGCAACCTCTTCAGTTAATATTATACTTAATATTCATACAATGCTTACCAAGGGGAAAAATTTTAATCTTGAAAGTTTCTGCACTTAATATTTCCCCTAACATAATGCACATGGTTTACTGACATATCTCCAGGAGGCTTTAAGAGGTAAAAAGCAGCCTTCATCCCTCCAAGTGTGAACTGCAGCACTACTTAGCAACTTACTCTGCAGCTGGATCTTAGCAGGGAGGGGAGGAGGCAGCTACCTGCAATCCCAACTCTAAATCCTGTAAGAGGCAAGCCCCAGAAGGTTGGCACAAGAGAGAGTCACCTTTATTTCTAGTCCTAGACCTTACTGTTCCTCTGGGCTTTTCCAGTCCCCTCAAACTGATTTTTGCATCTCAGCAGGGATGGAGGTCAGCACCATGACAGACTTCAGTCCCAACCATTTGCTGGAAGGCTACAGGAGCCTGTATACAGACAGGCTTTCTACCAAACCAATATCAAACACACACATCAAAGTGGCAGCACAATTGAGTCAAGGTAAAGAACTCAGCAGCCAGCTCAGACAGCTCCATGTCCACCAGAAAATCTGGGGGGACTTTCTTCACTGATTCGAAGGACCGACCCTAAATAGCAAGTTCTATAGCAGTCAACAAAGAAATCCAACAAGAAAGACTTTATGTGAGATAGTGGTCAAGCTGAGACTGGGTTTTTGCCCTGTTTGAAAAATTCCAACAAGACCACACTTTGTGCATATACTAGTTAAACACTAACTGAGGCTATAAAAAAATAGGAAGGAGTATCTCTTGCACATATGGTCTTGCTAGAATTACAGATGCTTGCTTGTTCCTAGAGGAAACCCAGAATACTTGCCCATCCACTGAGATGTCATCTGCTTAGCAGAGATTTGTTTTGGCCAGACTATGGAACAGAAAGGCTGTGGAGCCTCCATCCTCAGAGATATGCAAAACCCAACAGCAACATACGCAAGGTCACCTGCTCTAATGGGGCCCATTTTGAGCAGGAAGTGGGAACAGAGGCATCCAGGGGTCCTGCCCAGCCCACCTGATTCTGTGATTCATCTCTCTCCTAAAACTAGTATGCTGAAATTGTGCAAGATGTTAAAGTGAAAAATAATGAAGGTAAAAGTCAAAGGATGTTATATTTGTTTGGGTTCAGACATAAATGAAATCTTAAACTGAAAATTTTGAGGAAAGACAAGAACAGAGCAAGGTTTCACTGACTCCTGCTCTGCTGTAATCAGACGAGTCATTTGGAGTTGGCCATAGGCAGATACTTTTTTTAAAAAGAGGCTTGAAACTTTTAAACTAAATATAACTTCTAAACAGCAAGAGAAATATTTTGAAGTGTCTTGTGTTCAGTGAATTCTTTTATCTACTGCGGCTAAGTTCAGCTCTCTTGAGGTTGCAGTCCATGCATTAATTTTAGTGCAATTTGGATCACAACCTAAATTACTTGGCTGATCAACCTGCCTTTTTAATCTCAGTATTCTGAATAGTCACAATTGTGACCAAAAACTATTATAAGGAGTCCCTCTCAGCTACTTCACTCGTGCAGTAAATCATTGAGTTCAAAGTGCATTTACTTGTTCCCTGTTGCCCAATATAATCCACCCGACTTGCTTTCTTTACCTGTGACACCTAAATAGCTATCCTAAACAATGTCTATATTCTGTGCAAAGAGAAATGAGTTGTCATTTAAAAGCTTCCAATTCTTTGGAGTGAATTCACGCTGATCTATCTCAATCTCCTAACAGTAAGAGCTACAGACAGATCAATGCTTTTGCATCAGAGATAGGACTCTGCTCTCTCACCCCCACTGTTTTGGAAAGCAATTTCCACTGTCATAGTAATTCACTAAATGAAGGACAGTGAAGCAGTGATTACTGAAAGTAAGCTAGACAGAAGTTTTCCATCAAAAGTATAGATGGACAACACAGTTTATGTAAAAAATGCAGTAAAAATAGAAATTAAATAGATGATAGTTACCTCCACATAAGAGACAGAGTAGACTATGTTCGGGAACTTCCATTCAACACAAAATTTGCTGTCTTTCTGAGAGGAACAAATATGCTGACTGATTAGCAATTGTCTGGCCCTGTTGAACTTCAGTTTACAGGAAACATGGAAACAGAAGAGGAAATGAGCTCTCTCTTTGCAAACACCCAGAAAATTAGTGTTAAAAAAAGCTAACATGAATTTGTCAGAGACAGATTATGTCACTCTTCCTCCTACATTCAGGATAAAAGGCCTTTCTGTAAGACAGAAGTAGGAGAAGCTCTACATCTTCAGTGAATACACAGCTTTTTTATGCTCTTTCACAACAGAAAACCAGGAAGTGCTTCTCAGAGGTTTGCTGCCAGATAGAAAGGCTGTACTATGTGATACTCGCTTGTGATACTGACTGAGACAGCGAAACAGAGAACATACATTTTCTATACACAGTACAGACAGCATCTGGAAAGGGCTGTGAGCACATAGGAGGACAGATTTAGAAGTTTAAAGGATTTGAGAAATCAATTGGAATGGACTTGAAACAAGATAATAATACAGTATGAACAGATGAAGAAGTACTTATCACTTGCATAAATGCAACATGGAGAATGGGTGGATGTGGAGATTAGCTAGTATCAGAAATATGTGTCTGTGTCATGCTGTTGCAAAACCAAAGGACAAACAAACAATGACTCTAAATCAAACTTCACCTTGGAATCTATAAACATTCGTTTCACCTGTAGACGTTTATGCTTCAGCAAGAGGACTGCACCCAGCCCGGGCAACACGTTTCTTTGAAAACACAGACTACAGCAGGGGGAACAAAAAAGAACACAGATAATTAAATGTAATGAGGGAAATAACTGGGGTTGATTGTATTTCGTTCAGGATTTTTATGCTTCAGTTCTCTGCCACTGCTCCAGATCACTCACCATATTACATCTTCCACGTGACTTCCATTCTCATTACTCATTCTGAATCACAGACTGGTCAGATAAGAGTTCTATATTGTAGCATGGGAAATTTTGTTTTATAGAAATCCCAGGTCCTCTAACAACCACATAATACTGCTCTCATGGGGAAATGCAAGTTATAAATAGGACAGCCAGCATCAGAATTAGAACTGAGATGAAGGGTTCAGATCACCCCACTAAAAGCACAGCTAGTTTCCTTCTTGCCTGCACCCTTTATTTCAATGTACAGTCAGAAGAAAGGGGGGCTGTGGCCTTCAAGGCATTCTCTCTGTCCTACACGACTGGATTGATACACGAAGGACAGGGAAGTACCGCAGTGGTTCAGTAACATTAAAGCTTCTACTTTTAAGTGACAAGGAGAAAAAAAATCAGTTAAGAGGGAAAAGGAGAGGCAAGAGTGACATACTTATAAAGACAGAAAGAAAAAGCCAGTGGAAGGGAAGAGTTGCTGCTAAATTGAAGAACTCCCTGCATCTGAGAGTCCTGGAGTCCAAATGCGGGCATGGGCAACTCTAGCCCCCAGAAGAGCTCCAAAAGAAATATAAAAGCATCTCTTTTACTTTTGTGTTAACGTGAACCAAGCATACAAAAAACAAAAAACCAAACCAAAAACAAACAAACAAAAAAAACAAATACAAAACTCACCAAAACCAACTAAAAGCAACAGATGTCTTAGAAGCAGCTGGAAATTCACCAGGGCCCTTGCTTGTTTGTTGTACAAACTAGTCGGTCAAAAAATTAAGAGATTCATCAAATAACCTTGATATTTTCCTACTGTGTGATGCTGCAGATACCCATGTTTCCAGATCACTAAATGCTTGGAAACACTATTTGCAGAGGAAACGATTAAGAGCATTGGTTCAGAAACGCAGCTCCTCAGGCTGAGGGAATGTTATGGAAACGTCTGGAGAAGATAAGCTTATCTCTGACCAGATAGCATAAATGCTATGATGGCCAGATATGACATCATTTCAATGCCAGTAGGAATCCATGGTCACCCTGCTCTGCCTCAGAAAGTTTTTTTACCTACTGGAGGCAGGCAGAGCATGCCCGGCCCACGCTGCCCCCTGGGACTGGCAGCACGCCTCCCTCCTCCTGCTCTGCCCTCCCCTGCCTTATGTAAGCAAAGGTAACCCAGAGGTCACGGCAATTTCTGCCTGAATACGTGTCATACAAGATATCTCCTGGCTCAAGAGCCCTTTTTTGTTTGCTTCAGATACTGCTGCCTGATAAGGGAAGCAGAACCACTTTAGCCTTAAGACTGGACTGTGCTTACAAAGGCATCCCCACCTCCAAGTCCTTACTGACGGCAGGCTTGAGCTGGAGGACAAACAGCCAGCCATCTCTCCTTCGGTTTGCCATGGGGGTCAGAGGAAAGGGTTTCAACCTTCATCACAAACCAGCATATTGAATATATAGTTGTCAGCAGTAAACTTCTGATCATGATGAAATGAATTCATTACTGATTTTCTATTTGGAGGATTATTCTAAGGACAAATGAGACATGAATTAAGAAATTAAAAAAAGGAAACATCAGTAAACTTCATAAATCAAAATCAGAACTAATCTCTCCCCGTTTTCTTTTGCAGCATAATGCACAACCATATGAAGTTTTTATGGCTACAGGCTGAATATTTGCTCCATGGGGCACAGGAGAGAGGGGGAGACCACAAGGCTTCTTCTCTCTTTTTTCCCCAGCTCTCCTCCCCATTAATCAAAACATGCACAGTCCTGTGGCGTGTGTACTAGCTACTTGACCAAACAGTCTGCCTCCCTTTTGGATCTTCTCCGTCTGTGAGAGCCATTCTGCCACTCTCCAACAGCAAGAAAACAGTCACAGACCAGTCTGTGTCTGCAAAAGTGATCCAAGTTTGGCGAGGAGGGTTTGAAAGACTACAACACTGGAAAACAAAAGTGCAAAATCTACAGGTGTTGAAAGAAACCCAGCAATAACCTGCTGGGAGCACAGAGATTCACTGGAAGGAGATTATATGTTGTCATTTTCCATTAGTCCTCTCAACTGATTGCAGCATTTGATACATGCAAGCAAGATTCTCAGGCGATGGCAGATGAACACAACTCATTTCTTCCATCATTTGAAAGTCATTAGGATTAAAGCACTGCACGCACCAGAAGCATCAAATTAAGCACCCATCACCAGATCAATCCACATTATCCCCTGGGTTTTTTCAAATTAACATTGTAAATTAAGTATTTTAGTAAAAGCACTTATAATTTGTTTTCTTGGTTAGCAATGATCTAATTATGCCCACTTTTAAAACACAAACTTATCAAAAATTCTCTTTTTCACACAGCCAGCAAAGCTGCAGTTAATAATCAATATTTTACTCCTCCCTGTTACAATGGCAAAATTATGGTGTGATTATAGAAACTACAATTTAACTTTAAAATCATATGTCGTTTGGTTGCTATTAAACCTGCTAACAATATTTGCATTACTAAGGATTAGTTGAAACAGTAGGAAAGTACAGTTCACAACAATCAGAAGTAGCAGGAAAGGGGGAAAATGCAGCAGTGCCAACTTCCAAATATTTTTATCCACCTGTACTGTATGTAAGTCAAGACATATTCTAACTTCAGGCTCCCACTCTGCAAAGTGCTGTACAGATTGCCAGATCAAGGCATTCAGAAGCACAACATGGGCTAAACAAACTTCTATGATATTTTGATTTGTTGACCAAAGACAATCTAGAACACCAGCACAAAACAAGTACCATCAGTCATGAAACAAACAGCCTCTGTATGTTTGCCGAGTCACTAGACTGTCATAATCTTTAACATGAAATGTAATATCCTGGTTTAGGCTTGCTGGATTTATTTACAGAGAAAAACAATTAACTCTGGGAGAATAAATCTGGGGAATACATCTCCTCATTCAGTATGCCTCAGAGAGATAGCAAATCTATTCAAAGTGTTGCCATGTACATGAAAATATACAGAATGATAAAGAGAGGAAGCAGCAAAACACTCCACAGCATATGGTTTATGTAAATTGAAACTGAAGTCTCTATACAGAGACTGGGAACAAAATGTAACATTCATTGAATTCTGTTCACTTGGAACATAAAGCTGGAATTATAATAGCAGGTGTTCTCAGATTTATGTTTGAATGCCAGGAAATTACTCCTGTACAATTTTTGTCTACTACAAAGTATATGTTAGCAATTTATCTCTAAATTAGCATTTCTACGTCTCCCAGGACTGCTTTTTTTTCCAGGACAGTTTATCTTCTGCTACCATTCCATATACTGTACATACAGCATCTTTCACACAGTATTCCACAATATAAAAAAATAAAAAAAAAGAAAACTTTTAATTAAAGCTGGTAAAAGCAAATCTTTAAAACTGCAAATGTTTCCCCAGATGTTATCACAGATAACCACCACACACAAGTGGAAAGGAGAGAAGGTAGATATAATGCTAGACCTATGCATTTCTAAAAGGACATATTGCCATGGATTAAACTGTCTTCTCTCTGGGGAAAAAGGACAAAAATACTACTCAAAACAGAATTATATGTTTAGCCCACTTACACCCCATTTTATGAACGTCACTTCAGAGCAAAGTGTACCCCCTCTTTCAGAGCTGTACACAATCTCCAAAGTAGTTGGCATGCTGATAAGACTCGAAACATTATTTGTGAAGTCCTTTTGGAGCCACTGTCATACCGTGGAGCAGTTGCAGCTGCAGTTCTACAAGGTGCTTTAGCTCCTAGTCCCAGCAGATCATTAAAACAAGGAAGGCAGTTTATACACTTCATCTTTTAATAAGTTAGAAGCCATGATTCTATACAAAAAGTCACCCTTGTGGCCCCTTCACAAGCCACATACACTGTCCTCATTACTTCAAGTAACTAAATTCAGTTGTGCGATTCTAAGCAAATTATTTTTTTCACCCAAGTAGGCAATCAGGATTTTAATGGAAAATGTGCAGATGTGCATATCCTAGTGTGTGCATTTGCCTATATGTTCATGCTTCATAAACCTTCTGCTAAAATTTAATTTTCACTGAATCATAAATATCTGAAGAAAATTGAACTCAGAGGATTTTCACAGAGTAAACACTTTAAACCTCAGAGATAGATTCTACTCCCTGCTGTTATGCAAGCAGTTTAAAGCAGCAAAATACGTTCTGAGGCTACCAAACATGTCCCAGGACTTGTCACCTAGTGATTGATTTCTCCATCTTCCTAAACAGATCACAGATCCTCATTTCAGCCAAGAATAGCATATTCTTATCATCTACTATAGCCAGTTGTTTTTTCTAGTCCATGGACCAGATAAAAATTTGTTCTAACCTGAAATCAGAATTCAAGAGAAACACTCTATAGTGAATCAACATTCACAAACCAAACAAGTCTCTCAAGAAAGATTAAGCAACACTTTTGCCACCTGATCTTCCCGGAGGAGCAAGGGACAGCTTTAGCTCTGCTTTGCATTCCTTTAGAGCAAACTGCTGAACCCAGCCTCTTGCTCCAGTCTCACTTTTCTCCCAGCCAGGGCTCCCTTAGATAATTCTAGCAAAGGAAATTCAATCTTTATGGCTGAATCCCAAAGTTCTGTGACAGAATTTGCAAGCAGCAGAAGCAGCTGTTAATAATCCCATGATGAGCCTGCAATGAATCCAAGCCTGAATCTGATTCTGCAATCATTACCTCTGAAGCCATAGGACCCCTTGCTAAGGAGAAAGATCCCTACAAGTATCAGAAAAAAAGCTGTGTGGCTGAATCATTGGTTTAAGCTTATTTCATTCCAAAAGTACTTTTTGGATGCTTATGTCTGTCCATGTGCTGTTTGCGGAGAAAAAAATCTCAGGAACAAAAATAACAGAAGAAATACATTTTTGTTTTGACTGCAAAGGAAGAGCCAAATTCATTCCAAGGGCAGAATTAGGCTGGAAAGTAATAGAAGAATGTAGTTCCAGGGGAAAGCAGATATTTTGACTCTGAGAAGAAGTTTGAAGGCAAGAACACCTCAGATAAGAATATTGCTTTAACCAAGAGTCACTGCTACTTTCCCACACAGCCATAAATCAGGGCCCTGTACATACCATAACAAAGTTCATATACCAGCAAAAACAAAAAAACCCCAATCAAAATTTATTCCAAATTAATACAAAAATTGTATAATTTCTACAAGATGATAGGGATATTTGCACTCCAGTTTACAATTCTTAAAATCATGCCTATTTTCCCCTTGTTATCTTGTTTTCAAATTACTATTTTTTCCCAATTTTCTCAAAAGCTACACCTCCAGGTCTACAGGCAGCCAAGCAAACTCAATCAGAGTACAAAAAACAACCAAATACTTTAATCTCTGAAAAAAAAAACAGATGAAGACATGTCTTCAGGAAGGGTGCTGATATTTCTGTACTTCTCAGCTGTTTAGTGCTTACACACCTTGGTGTCAATCTCAGGTAGCTTTCTAGACCTTCATCTGTCATAATATGTACTACATTGTAATAAAGAGCCAGCTCTAAGCTTCTCACTTGCAGTCAGAGTTGTGAAGTGCAACTCCATGTGAAGGACAGCGGAGCAGATGCCCAGGCATCAGACTGAAAAGATACGAGTTTTCAGGAACCAGGGATGACAATGAGAGGGAGCAAGGAAGTCATGAAAGAAGCACGAAGATGTTCTTCTAGGGGCTGTGGTCAGAGTCCCTTTTTCTTGGGGGTCCAGGGAATACCTCAGCCCAGTAATCTGTGCCCGCTATGAGGCCAAAGCTGTCCTTGAGGACTGTTATGCTACATTGATGGCTGCATCCTGAGGCAGCCGGGGTGTCAGAGCAACATGCACGTGAGACAACACATGCTGCTGAGAAAGCAACATGACGATCTCCTCCTCGCCTTTCCCATGGAGTACTGGGCACTGCTCATGGTCTGCATACACACAGCTACAAACATGCTCATTCCTCCTCTGAGACTTTTCCTGACAGAAGCAGAAGTCCCCATGCTCAGTGAGTCCTTGCTGGTATGGGCAGAGCCACGCACAGGACTTGAGCTGAGGATATGGGAAGAGCTCCTCTGTGAGCATATATAAGCAAGCAGGAAAAGTGAGCAATGGATGGGAGGAATAATTATGACATGACACTGAGATGCTCTGCAGAGGTGTGAGAACCCTTCAGTGGCATTTAAATCTGTTCTTTCCAGCAGCCAGAGAACATGCAGCATTAGGATTCCTGACAATCTAACTTACGTGCAGGCAGAACAACAGCTTTAGCACCCAACTAAACTAATTTTACTCCACCACTCACTTTGATCTGTTGCCTGTAACAGCTATCCCCAGCTGCCTGTGTTAAAAGTCACCCCTGTTGCACAGCACAGTTTAACTGTTGTAGCTGTTCACAGTGATGGTCTGGAGGACAGAAGTATAAAGGGCCTAAAATGTGGAAACCTCATGGAGGCTGTGACAATCAGCAGTAAGTAAGAATAGCAGCTTGGACACAAGCTTTGGCTCAGGACACTCTCCAAACAACCCTGATGACTGAAAGTAGGCTATAGTAGCAGTGACACTTCTATATGTACCTATAACTGTATCTGTGTATACACGCTCATACAGCCTGATGCTTAAATTCTTATTTTAGAGTCTGATACTGATTGTCGTGGGAGACCTACAGTTTGTCCTGGTATGACCATTATTCTACCACAGACAGATAATCAATAGCATTTCTTCTCATGACTCCTGCATGCCTAGGGGTGTGGTTTCAGCAGCAAATGCAGAATATACATATCTCCAGTGGTGTCCCAGAGAAGGGGACAGCTAATGGCCAGCCAGCCGCAGATGCATCAGCGATGTCCTGAGGCACGCTGCCACCTTGTTGCAGTTTAGAGAGATGACAGCGAGCACCCTTTAATCCTTCCACTTAATTCACAGCAAGGTTATCTGGCACCCAGAGAAGTGTTGTTGTGTTTGTTGTTGCAGTGGAGATGAAAGGTAATGAGGGTGCTGGCTATTTACCGGTACAGCCTCAGAGTCCTGCAGGACATGCCAATTTTATTTAGATGCATTGAAAAAAAGTACTTTCCCTCTTCCAGCCTTGATGTTACAAATGCACTTAAAAGCATGTATCATTAGATGGGTTCTGGTTTGTCTAGAGCAATACATGTTTGTCTAAGAATAGGAACAATGTTCCATAACAGGCAGGATAATGCATCTAGGCAATCAGCAGGTTTAAGTCAGCCTAAGGACTCTTTGACTTCCTCAAAATCTGCACTTTGTGTTGCTCTGGGTAAATTCAGCATGGAACACTGTCACTCACTACACATAAATGTGAAAAAAACCCTAACTTATAGGATGTAAAGGAATGAAAAATACACTTCTTTGGGTGAATGTGGTCTATTGATGTATCTGCCTGTTCAGAACATCCTCTGCACACTTCCTGGAGCTAGTGCACACAAACACATTTAATGGGTTCAGCTGAGAACAGCCATTTTTAAGACCTGTATTTTTACCTATATAACACAGGGTAAAAGTGGCTTAAAAGTATACGGTCACATAGCTTTATCTCCACTGAATCAGAAACACTCCTGGAACTGGCACTGCCCTGTATCATGGTCAGTCTTTCACAGTGGTTCTCTCCAAGTTACAGGTTGGGCTTTTCTTAGTATTTCCTGAGGTACTTGTAGACCTTATACCAAGAATCTGGGACCAACTACCACCGGACAGACAAAGCAAGACGGCAAGTTAATTAGTTAAAGAACATGAAATTTAAATCAAACAACTTTGTTCCTGTGCATCAGGATAGGATTTCAGATGTTATGTAAGAAAATGGAAGGCAAGACAGTAAGACATCAGGAAATATGTCTTAGCACTAATGATTTGTAATCTCTATTTTCTGGAAAACAGAATGATACAGCTCATAAGTAACTTGTTTGAAAAAGTTTTAGAAAAAAGAAAGGCTACAGGTGAACTAATTTTTTCAGCTTAATTCATTTAAAATGCAGAATTTAGAGAATTTATTTAAGTAGACAATACAATCTGTTCAGACCTTTCTCAATACCTTTTATTTTCTGGCTGTCAGCAAGAAGAAAATGTTACCTTATGCCATACAGTCTATTGTTGAGAGAGTTGACAGTGGTGTTAATCCCATTCCTTTCTTTCTCCTGCACCTTAATTAGAATTGAAGACTGAAAATGTGTGTCTCTCAACACTCAGGAGATATGTACGCTACAAGGGAAACACAGCTAAGGGCTTGTCTGCATGTGTTGCACACACAATAAGGCAACACTCTTTCCTTCCCCTCTGCTGTTATGGCATTTCTACTACAGTGTGTTTGGCTGCACTAAGCTCTACAGCACCACAGAAGCTATTTATGAACTCTCATATTTGTGCACACACAATAATAACACCAGGCTGTGTGGAACATTTTGATATGATATTTTTCTAAGGAAACTCTTATTCCCTTGATTTCTGTAGGAAGGAGAGGAGCTGCTCAAAACTCTCAGACCTGCGGTTAAAGCATTGATGGGAGACAAAAGCTCTGGCTTTGAAGATGAAATGTCATTCTGGATGCTCATTTAAAAATAGGTTTAATCGATTCACTTGCATGACAAAGATAGTTGCTTCTGAGCACAATGCTCACCAAAAGGAAATGAAACTGCTGACACAACGTGAAGAGCTGAAAACAAAGTGATGCAGCTAACACAACTGGTGGACATGGTGCATCTTGATTTTCTTAGTTTCTGCTTAATGATGTCAAGAAAAGGCTCTTCAGAAACCCAAGGTTGATTGCCCAAACATCCAGCTCTGGCCACTGATCCTGAAAGACTCTGAGAGTCTTCATCTGTGACAGAATCCTCTAAAATATGTCCCTGTGCCAGCTTTTGCTGTTGGAGGAAGATAATAAAAAGAACTATCACTTCTATAACATTTGATGGCATTGGTAAGTGAAAAAGTCATTGATATTGGTCTTTTCTTCCACCTGCCAAGAAGATTATTTGGCTCTGTTAGAAAGTGAAAACAAGCATTTTCTAAATTCCTAGCAAAACAAAAAATTCAAAGTATTTACAACTTCCACAAAGCCATTCATTATTGTTTAAAGCTTTTAATCATAATTAAAATAAAACAAAATAAGGCGAATAAAAAGGCAATTATACCTTGGCTTTTCAGACCAAAAAATCTGACTAACATCTCGTTCATATGCAATGGGATAGTGCCATAAAATCTGCCTTTTGTCTTCGGAAAAAAACCTGTCCCACCTTATATCATTAAATATTTGATTCACTTAATTGTTCATTCCATGAAGGAATTAAACAAAGGTAAAGTGGCAGCAGAAAACCACAGGCAGCATCAGCTCTTGAGCTGATGTGTGTCACAAGGAAGGATGCTAGTCCACCACAACATCCCCCTTCCCCTCTCTCTTCCTCATCCTTATGTCTGTATTTGACCCCGTGGTATGGACTGATAATGTTGCATATTTTGTAAAACTAGTTCTTGCACTTGTAAATGGAAATAATATTTCATCTGGTGTAAAAATAAACATGCTGAGGTACATACTACAACTCCATTATCTTCTTATTTTTTGTGTTGAATACTGTGCTGTATCTTCAGGGGTTTGAGCTCTTCTAGATCATTTGACGTGACAAACCTCATAAACAGACCCCAGATAAACATAAAAATGGAAGCTAACACCTTTGTTATTAAAAAGGAGCTATTTAAGTCATATAGTACAGAGAAATAAAACGCTTCAGCTCCTCTCAGACACCATTTGGGAAAGAAATGTTGTGTTAGAGACATAGAAGTACCTACCATGTTTTTAACTTGCCATAGTTGTAGCAAATGCTAAGTTTACTGAAGCACAAGATGCTAACAAAGAGTAGCATGGCCTGTGTGTTTTTCAAACTATTTTGTGCCTTTGATAGCAATTTTTTATACAGCCCCTTTCAGAGCTTCCTCTTTCTTGTTCACCAAATCACTCTTAGAAATACTGCAACAGGAACAAGTGAGTCCTTTTAAAACCATGCTAAGAAAATGACTATGAACCACATCTTTAAATAAACTGCTGTCCTCTTCAAAAAAAAGGAAGTTCTTGCTGTGAACTATTCTAATGTGAAAGACAACAAATGGTGTTTTGACTTGCATTTCATAGGGCTTTCCCAACACTGATGAAGGCACCCTCTCAACCTTCTTCCAAGGACAGCGGTTGTTGTTCCTTCTCTTGCTGTGGAGGAAGAGGGACTATGAAACTCCATGAGTGCCCTGGGGTCACAGAGGAAGCTTGGAGCAAGGCAAAGCTCAGCTTGTGGCTCTCCAAACTACCAGATCCACCACCTGAATCAAGCCCATCAGTCACTTCTTCCCAGACCGACCAGTCACTGCCGATGCCCATGGTAAGATCCTTCAGCCAAATGACAAATGGAGGGGAAGGGAGGAATCTTCCACACCTTTTTGCCCTTTTCTAGCTCTTCACCTTCTGAAGATCTTAAATACTTGATTATCAGTAGTAAGCAAGGAGATGGATCAGCCCCTCCCCTTCAAGGCAGCTGCTGGGGAACTAGCAGCACGCAAATGGGCACTGCACCATCACGCCAGAAAGTTCCACTTATGACTTGCCAATGCTATCACACAATAGGAAGTCAATTCAGCAGGATCCTCCTCTTTCCAGATCACACAGAAACATCGCAAACTATAGAAGATGAACATTGCTGCCCACCTGTAACTCAAACTATCAGAAGGCTCGGAGCCTGAAATCATCCTGCTGTCCTGTAGCACAGGAAAAAACATTTGGCACCGTGAATGTTGCCAAGTTGTTTATTACTGAATCATGTTGCATCCATACATACCGTGAGCAATTTGTTGCTAGGTGCTGATTTATTTAATAACTTAGTGGACTTTGAACATTTTTCCAGAAAGGAATGCTGGACCTGAAGTTTTCACTGTTATTTTGTTGAAATGAAGCAACAATAGCTAAAAAAACTCTCACCACTCCTCAGCAGAGGTAGGAAAAAAAAATAACTCTGCATTGTGACAGACTTTGAAATCAGATCAAACAGCAACTGTGAAGCAGCCTCTTTTGAACTGCAAGAGCAGGTGGAAAGAATTATTTAACCTTATGCTCTTAAAGTGAGATTAGATCCACAGCTAGGAGAGACTGGTTCAGAAACAACCCTGATCAACAAGTCTTTCACAAGATGGATGCTGTTCAGCACAAAACAAATCTTTGAACTGGGTGATCTCGGGAGGTTTACTCTCTCATATTTCCAGTCCTGTATTTTTGCATCATCAAAGTGAAACACAAATAACCTGTTTCAGCTTTAGCCTTTGCTCAATGTAAACAGGTCTTTTTCTATTTCTATAGATTGTCTTACATTAAAGGATGTCAAAATATCCTGCAGAGTCCATTAAATGGCATTCTTTTTCGCTGGGGAGAAGGGTACAAAGGATTCACAGAAAACTGCAATGGCCTCCCCTGGAAGTCACAGAGCAGTAAGCACTGTAAGCTGCAGGCCCTGTGCCTTCCATACCAGGGTGCTCTGTGGATTGGGGGCTGTCATGACTTCAGACCACCAGCCTCTCTTCAGGGTATAAAGACAAGACCTGGGGAGTGTGTTTCTCTTAATGAAGCGGGCTTGTGGCTGGTGAGATTACACGCAAGCTAAGGTTTAACAAGTATATCCCAAAGGCTGCTCATATTGGCCTCCTCTCATGGCCCCAGGCAGCTGGTGTTCCCCGAGCACCTCCCTCTCAGACGTGGGAGTGGTGGGGCATGGCAGTAGAGAAGCCCATTGGAAATCAATCTGGCACATGCACTTTGGCACAGGGATTCCCCGTGCTGAAGGACCGAGCAGGGCAGCAGGGCAGGTCCTGAAGGCACGTGGCAGGCATGGTGACTGCATGGCACTCTGTGCCCGGGGCTGGTGGCAGCACCTAGGAATGGTGTTTGGTAACTGAGATCTGAGTACCAGACAAAAGCAGGGCCCAAACTTTCACTGAACACTGGAAGAAACACAGAACCAGACTCAAACCTCGCTGCACCTTGCTGCTGGTAAGGAGATGGATCTGAAATTCTTTGGTATTGGAGGTCTCAACACGGATCTGAACAGACCATAGCTAAAATTGCCATAAATATACAACAAAGTCCCACAGCAAAATCCAGAGAACAGCACTGCATTTGCCCATAAGAACCTCAGTTTTATTCTGTGCTGCTGGACAAGTCCTTTAGAAAGAATAAAACAAATATTTGCTATCTTTTCAATTTCAAGGCCAAACTATACAGTTCCAGCTCACTCATGCTCTAGCTCTTCTGAAAAGGGCATGGTTACAGTGAATCAAGGTGCTTTCTAGTCTCTTTTTATAAACACAACACACAGGTTTCCCAGTCTGTGAATCCTTATCATCACATTGAATAAATGCAATTTTGTTATTCTTACAAAATTTTTAAAAGTACAAATTTACAATTTCATGGCATTTTTAAATGAAAATCTGTGTCCATATCTCTTGGAATATTGTCATCTGTCCTTGAAAACAGGTCCAGCAAGTGCCTGTAGGCAACATGGTGAGCCCAGGTGAGCTAGACACTTGTCAAGAGCCTGAGCAAGTGAATTTTTCTGGAAGTCAAAATGCAGCACCTGCCTGAACTGACTGTAGCTGATAGAGGCAGATGTCTACACTCTATGAGTTTCCCACTATTCCAGCTTCATTTCAAAGCCCCCAAAGCTTTAGAAAACACTCCTGGCCAGCTGAAGGCAGTAGTCTCTTCTGGCAGCCTACATACAGATCTGCACTTTATTTCACTCTTTAAGCATGTTAAACCTCACCCAGATCAAGCTGCCTGCCAGCTGCAGTGTTCGCAGAGAAGTAGGTGCAGTGAGCCTGTCTCCTGAAGGCCCACAAAGAACCTGCCTGTAAGAACACGATGAGCATTTGTCCCTCGTAAAGGGTTAATCTGAAACGACATTAGAGAAGGCAGAAAAAAACTTCTCCATTTGACTTCAGTGGGTCTTTGAGTAAACAAGGTCTCACTGCAATTGTACCTCTACGCATGTGTATTTTATGTATCTATAAAATGTAGAACATTGCGTTACAGTGTCACATCACAGACTTAACTGGTATAAAACCACATCCCCTAATCCGAGGGGAGGCAATAACTCTCAGAACAGGTAAAGCAGAAGGGTCATATCTTGTATTTTGCATGGAGATATCGCTGATTTATGTTTCCAGGTAAATTAATCTAATCATTTAGAGGCAGTGAAATTAGGGTTTAAGAGCAGCCCTAGAGCCCACTGAAGTCATCAGGTATGTCATTGCTTTCTGGAAGCTTTGGATTCAGAGTGAAACAGCTGTAAAAAACCTAAACCTCAGAAAACTGAGTGCACAAGAACAAATGTGACTGATCACATCAACAGATGCAGAGCTTGTAGCAGGTTACAGTAATTTTGTATACAGAGAATTTAGGATACAGGACAAGACAGGCTTGGTTTCCTCAACGAGATGGGGTCCCTGTCTCCTGCAGGGAGCCTACCTCCTAGTAAGATCTCCCTCATAAACAATTACTTTTCTTTTTCTCTTGCAGCACTGTGTTCGAAGGATGTAACAGAGGAGACTGAAAGCTCAACTATCCAAAGCTCTCCATCCTAATACACTCCTGCTGAGCATGGCAGGGCCCTGAAAAAAGATGAAACCAGGTGGAGAGCATTCAAATGGTAGAATTTACTGCAGAGCTCTGAAAGACAAACTGAAAAACAAAGCATTAAATTGCATTTTAGACCCTAAGCCTGCCACTTCTGCCTCACAGGCTGAGCATCTCACCCAGATTCACACTGACATCACACATTGATCCTGAAGCAGGATTCACACAAGCATGAAGGCTGATGTAACATTAATTACCCCAAGCCCATTATCAGCACTACTTTCCCCACATAGCTTGTAGCATCCATAATAATTTCCTAGAGGATGCACCAAGAGCTGTAACTGAAACAAAATGCCCTCACATGAGAAGCATGGATAGCACATCATTCTCTCTGTTGCATGCTTAATCACTATGCAAATTCTTGTACACCTGTGCATCTTTGAGGTAAAAAGTATGAAAAAAGCAGCATGATTCTTTTTGTGATACAGAAAAAATTTTCAAAACCCCAGTCCTCTGTTAAGGATGTGTAAACAATACAAAGGCTGCAAATACATTAAAATAAACAGCATAAAAATAAGCTGAGAATTTACTGGTGGTGCAATTAGAAACAGACCACAGTCTAGGTGTTACAAATTACAATGCTTTGGCAGATTTTAAAAAACACTAGCAAGACATGACATGGTTTTCAGTCTTCTTATCTTGCACAAAGCTGAGAGATTTTCTAATGTAGAGAATTGAAACAACATTCAGCTACACATACAGTGGTGAGATCTTGTATGCAAGCGTACTTTCAAGGCTGACAATAAGAGATGTTATGAACCCGCTGGAGGCAAGTAAAGGTCAGTCCATCTTTAAAACTGACCATGAATACCAATAAGAGGGTTGGAAAACTACTGTGTCACTGCTTTATACCTGAGACCATAGTTAGATGCCAGGGAATGTTAAAGCAAACAAGAGTGATAAAAGGCTACTCTTTCTGGTACAAGAAAAAATAGGGAGAGGGAGGAAAGATAGAAGAGAATCACCAGAAGACTCTCTGAAAGGTGATGCCTTGCCAGTAATATGAGTCTTGCTACAACTATGAGCCCTCCTGAACTTAGGAGCCTGTACAGCCTCAGAAACTGTCTCTTGGTAGCAACTCAAAAACCACTTACTCTACTTGTATAATTTTGAACTCTTTCTAAATGTTTTTTTCTCATACAGGAAAACCTGTAGTTTAAGAATCTGTCAGAATCTTTGAAAAACTTCTTTCTTTGTGCCTCAAATTCAGCTGCATAATCTTAAAGGTAAGAAATACTTTATAAAAATAACTTTCTGTCTCCATAAAATGTGTTTATAAAAACAAAAGCCAAACCAATAACTGCTGTCTCAAAACTACATATAACAAAACAAATTTACACACTTAAAATTGTAACAAGTCAAAAGAAACTTCAAAACAAAGCTATAATAATTACTCCATTAATATCACATTTCTAATGAGAATATACTCATTTTTGGAAGTCAACTTTTTTTCCTAAAACTTAAACCCCTTTCTTACAAAGAATGGGAGAAGTAAAACCATTCCATTCATCTTATAATGCAGTGTGAGAGTGCATAAATGCAAACACATACACGCTGCTGAACAGGATCAGAACTATACACCTGAGAATCACAGTCCTCTTTGTCTGAGTAAGGTTTCCCTGTTGGACAGGGAGCTCTGGCATCATGCCCTTCCATTCAGCATGCCAGGTTGTAACAGCAGGCTATGCCTTGTCACAGGCATGTTCAGATATTTCAGAATTTTTGTATGACCTACCATATGTGTTTAAAGTCACCTGTATCTGGACTGAAATTACTTACCAGAAACTGCTCCAATAATGCAGTTACTTAATTCTCCAAATATATATCATCTTGATATACAGTAGTTTCTGTAACACAAATAAACCCATCATGCATCAAAATGAGAATATACTGTTGAATGTGTTGATGCTGTTGAAAGATTCTACCAAGGGCACAGAGAAACACGATCAGTTCCATGCCAGTGAGTTCTCTCATCTAGGATAAATCTTTCTGTATAACACGTACAGTCATTGTTTGATAAAAAAAAAAAGAAAGATTTATTACTATGAAAGGGAAATACCAGCTACATGGAAATAATGTCAAGCAAAAGAGTAAATCGTAGGCAGGTCTGACAAACCAATACCATGTATTAAAGTTGCTATGGATGCCCTGAGGCAGAATAGCAAAGTCTTTTCAAAGTGTTATGGAAACACAGAATTCAAGGTACAATGTAAATTTGTTCCAAAACATGCTCACCCTCAGTTGGTGTTCAGAATGGTGCTGGCATTGAAACTGCTGTCAACAAAGCTGTAACCATCTGTTCCCAAGAAGATCCTGACCCAGCTCTGCAAGTTAAGACATTCAGAAGCAAAGGTTACAGTATTCCTTGCATCACGGAAGGCATCACGTGAAGGGTTTCAGACGATCTTCCAAGGCAGCTAGGGTAGCATCACTTTCATTTTTGGACCGTTTTCTTATATCACCATATGCTCATAATTTTTGGGGTTTGTCATCTTACATTGGTTGTAATTTCCATACTTTTGACTTGGTTTACTTAACTTAGTTCCCTATGGAAATCAGATTTCCAGGATCAGTCTGTGTATATGTCTGTAATAAGCTTTTAGTGTTGATTTCAGACTAATCAGACAGATACTGAAGATCTCAAATATGATGAGCTCTCTGTGTATTTTGTAACACTAGAGCGAATGAGGCCAAGGTTTTGATTTTGTTGGCTAAGTAAGTTGAATGAGGCAGTTGAATGAGCCCTGTGTCAGGCTGTCAAAATATTTGGCAGAACAAAGGCTGTATGAAAAGGATGGGAATTGTATAGGATACACGGTGAGAACGGAAAATAGCAGTTTAATTTTTTTAAGCCTATGAATGAAAAGGTTCAAGACCATAGGGAATTGAGTTTCCACAGTATTCTCTGTAACCACAGGACCTGACAAACACCTTTGTGAAAAAACTAAACTCATAGCAGTAGTATATTTAAGCTAATATTAATGATGGAATTTTCATTACAACAGTAACAGCTGAACATCAGTCCCAGCTGCTCCCACCATATTCGTCCTTGTGCGACTTCTCATCCCAACTCATACAGTAATTTCTCTGAGAAATGGAGCTCCTCTGCATTCAGCAGGGTAGGAAAGCACCCCACCTTTCTTAATCCTGCTTCTGGGACTTCTGCATTGCAGTTACTGGAAGAAACTGCTACTTTGAAACCACGATTTAAAGAATCTCCAGGATTTTTTTCTCCTGTAATTTAGTGACACTTCTCTCACAGGATAACCAGAATTATTTGCAAACTATTATGGCTACTGCAGACAAAAGAGGTCTTCACGCTGCACCAGTAGCTGTAATTAACACAGAAGCATACGTCAATATGTAATTGACTTCTCAGGGAATTCAGCGCAGCCACACAACCAAGCAGCTCTGACAAGTTTTTGGCATCCAGACACCAGCTAGTCCTGCCAGAAACTGGAGCAAAAGCAGGAAGAGAATGGGAGGACCCATTTTTTCTGCAAGGATTTTTCTAAGATCATCTTCCCTGGGTGCAGGGTCACATCAGACCCATGAAACCCACCTTTCTTAGGGATTCTGGATTTAGGTGAGCAACAGCAATGCAGAATTTCAAAGCCTTTCCTCTTTCTCTCGACCAGTCAGCAATTATTTACCATGGCATGAAGAACAGGACCGCGGGGCTAGGTATGATAAATATGGGCTGCATCTGCCAAGATGATACGTTGTGACACTGGGTTGGAGCGCAACATCTCAGCACAGATGGGAGCCTTAGGCAGTAATGCAAGGAGTCTGGGAGGAATGAACTTGGAGCAGGATTCGTGTACAATTGTAGGACGTGTGAGCAATGTGATGGTTAATTGTACAGAGGGAGCAGCTCTTCTTTCAGAAGCAAGCTAATAATTGTGTTGTTTTTCTCTGCAATTAGTGCTGATAGTGATAGGTATAGCCCATCACCGACCCCTTTGATCAGAAAGGTAGAAGGTGACCATTTAAGAAAGTCAGAGAGTCCAGCCAGGTGTACACGGGTCGGAGGCCAAACATCCCTATTCTGAAAAGAACCATAAGGTGGCACTGCTTTAAAACATTACCTGCAAAGATTTTCCCTGATGTTTTCTATACTCTACAAGAATGCATGAAGTTCCCACCAAAATTAAGTGAATAAAGTCATCCTACAGAAACCTCAGTGATATAGTGAGAGTGAATATCATTGGCATAGGTACTTTCACATACATTATTTTCTCTGAAATGTCTAAGTTTTGTTCTGAAAAACAAAATGTCTCAGATACTTTTGTTCAAGCACTGCAACTCCTATTCCAAAATGTACATTTGTGTGTCTGTTAACACTCAGCCCTCTCCTCTCTTCATAGAGCCTCTGGTATGTAATACCATGAAGATTCTGCTCTTTTTCTGTGCCACAGCAACAGCCAACAAAGACACTTCTAGCAAGTAATTTTCTGCTTCACATCTAATCTGTAGGGACAATACTGGCAGAGAAAAGTAGTCTTTGCAAGTGGAGTCACAAGAAATTCATAGTTGTTATGGTAAAATGAACTACATAGATTCCCTGTGTCTATTGATTTGCTGTTGTGGTAGACCTGGCCACCACTTTAAATGAATGGTGAAAGGGACCTAAAGCCACCTACAAAAAGACAGGAGATTACATTAGTCCCAGAGAGAATAGTTCAAGAGTGTGATTCTTAACAAACTTCCTGAATGCAAAAACAAGGATCCTACTGAATCTCCAAATATCCCGTGTGTACACAGAGAAAGAGCTGCTGGTTGTGCACCAGTGTACAGTGCCAGTTATTGCTACCACAAGGAAAAGAAATGGGTCAGAAGACAAACGCTCACTGACTGAAGAACCTTCTGCTGGGTTGTCATGTAGAAGCCTAACTGATCTGAAAATAGCAAGGCCGTGAGTTCAGGACCCCCTTGATCTTCAGTACCCAGCTAGTTTCCTGCCCTACAAAGAACTCCTCAGCTTTCAGGCAGACCCTTACTATGAACATGCAAGGTCCTTAAACCACTGTTATTTTTGCAGTCTCTATCACAAAGTATGGCTCACTCACCTCCAGCTACCACATGCTATGCAGAAGAACACACTAGGGACAGATAGCAAAGCTACTTGAGCCTAGCCTTAGATAATTTCTTTCTTGCAAGTACTTTTGATCTAACTTTACATCCCAGTAGTGACCTTGCACTGGCATCCTTCCAGCCAAAGAACTAAAGTGTTCAAAAAGCCAGTGAGATGATGGATGGGCCACAGACCCCTTTCCAAGCGCACTGCACAGTGGAACGATGAAGCAGTGTTAGACTACAGATTGACTTCAGTACACACAATTGAAGGTGAATTGACCCAGGCTGCATTTTAACAGACAAACAACATCCATTCATTCATGTATCTATCTCTTTGGATCCATCCATTCGCTCAGCCCATGGAGCAGGATACATACTCCAGCCAGCAGAATGCACAGCAGTCGAGTGAAACAGCTGGAGAGACACCAAAATGGTCCACCCATATCAACATGAATGTCCTCATTTACATTACTGGTATTTCCAACAGGAGAATATGCTAATTCTTACCATGTATGTAAACACAGATCTCTTCAGAGTGTAGTGACTCAGATGATTTTGTGTTGATCCCTACCACTCTGGTAAGGTAATGGGAAGTTTATTTCTACTGGAATTGCCTGAAAAACCCTCCATACATTTAAAAATGAAAAGACAATGATAGTGGGAGACAGGAGGATGGATGAACTTGTGAATATCAGCAGGCAAAGTTAATAAGATTCTGTCAGTAAGAGTCATATGATGAATTTTAGTCTTTTTTTTTCCTCTTTTGAGCATCCAAGATAGCCTTTACTACTTCGGTGTAGTAACTATTTCAAATGAAGTGGGATTTACTCTAAATGAGCAAGAAAAATATTCCAAAACATTCTGAACTCCAAAACTAAAAAAAAAAAGGAAAAGTATTAAGTATTTCTCTTTAAAATACAATTCTCAGAGTAAATAAGCCCACTTTTTTTTTTTTTCTGAGTCAAAAAATACACTGTGGGAAGATGGCACATTGGCTCTCTTTGAGAACCACGCTATCAAATTCTCCTTTTCTGTCCCCACTCACAGCTAACTGAAGACTACCAGTGGCAGTGAGATGCTGTTAGACCTACTTGACTTTCACAGACCTTTTTGAGTTGGATACGAACAGCAGTTATGAACTGGAGCCCAAACATTAAACACTATGAAATTCTTTGAATCCAATACAGAAGTGCTTCAAGTATCCAAACCTTGTGTTATGCCAGACGAGGTCATGATTCTTAAAGCTCATCATATTGAATATCCCTACCTTATTCTGAAAGCTTGATTGTCAAAATTATTCTTTGTCTCTTGTGTCGTATGGATAATTGAGGTTTATACATTCCTCGCAAAACAGGTTTTGTACCTCATTAAACAGACCCATCTGTATTTCCACAATGTAATTCCTGAACATAATCTGTGCAGTTTACATGCTCATGCCTGGACAGCACGATTATGCTAACTATAAGGTAAACTGGGCTTTAAGTCAGAAACTGCTAGAAACCCACAAATCAAGTGGCAGGGCTCCAGCTTTGGAAGCAGATTGATTTTCTGCACTCTGAATAGGCATGCAAAATGGCACCATTTGTTACATTATTCAAGCTGTTTAACTGAACAGTGTTTTAGTGTTTTACTCATGTCTAACTTCCACTGGCACTGATCATCACTTGTTTTTAGCAGGAGTGAAAGTCCAGAAGGCAAATCATACACAGCTCAATTAGTTTAAACTAGTACTAAAAAAATGTGACATGCAGATTCTAATTCTTAGTCTGTTGTAGCAATAAAGGACACTTAAACAGAGTAAGTTCAGCATATGAGTTCACATACCCCCTTTTTTATATACTGATGAGAACTACACAGCAGTTCTCAACATGAAGTAACTCCCATATGTTTATCCCAAACACAGAAGTACGCAACAGTATGGAGGCAGCAGACTCACTACAAGATAACAAAGTCTAGGGGAAAACCAAACACTTTACTTACCAATCAGCCATCTTCTTGGGAAGAACCCACAGAGAACATAGGAAGGTTCGCAACTGCCAAAGCATCATGGGAGTCTCATTCCTGGGTAGCAGCGCGTCCCACTGGCTAAGGGAAAATTCTCAAATACAGCATTCATGAAAAGCTGGACATCAACTGCCACTCTGTTTTCATGAAGACGGGTTTACAGGTGATATATAAATCTAATCTAGCACCTTGGGTAATGTTTGTCCCTATTTCATACCTCATTATCTGAAAAGCATCCTAGCAGTATGAGATAGCTAAGAGAGATCTGTACCTGAAGCCCTATTCAAAGAACAGTGCCACGCAAGGGTGATGGCTCTGAGAGGTCTTCCAGGGAAGAAGTGGGAAAGTGGGGTGCAGTGAAAGGAGAGAGGGAAGAAAACACCTGATACCTGTCTCAGCCCACTCACTGTAGGGAATATGGGGCAGCAGGAGAGCCAGAGGAGGGGACAAGAGAGTAACCATGAGGGAACTGAAAGAGCTACACAAACACCACATAGCAGAAGACAGAGACCAGAGCTAAAGAAGCCATAATCGTAGAACCTGGCAGTAATTCTGAAAGGATGCGGTGCTGGTGGATGGATCCCAAGAGGACAGCAGAATGACCAGATGTGGGGGACAATGTTTGTGGGAGCACCTCCTTTAGAAGGAGAGCAGAAAGGGAAATGCCAACAGAAATAAAGAGGTTATCATGATACTACCTCAGTTACAGAAAAAATGGTCTTTACAGCTTCTGAAACAGTGTTACATGGCTTCTGAAATGATATTCCTGTGAGCAAATTAACCCGGTCAGCCTTTGTTAGAGCAAGTCACACTGTCAGGCTGTAGAGCTCAAAGAAGGTGGGTAGAAATGTGCACTACAATCAGCAGGGATACAGCTAGTGAGTTTTATGCCATTCAGAATGCCTCAAAAGGGTTGTTTCATGGATATTTCAATATGCAGACACTTAATTTGATCAGAAACTTAATTATCGTGTCCTAGTTCTTCACTATACATAAGTATTTGTCTTACAAGATACTACTCCCAATGCATCTCTAGATTTATACTATATATACACACATGTATAAAAATCTTGAATTATGGTCAGTGACAAATTATCTGAAAACATTAGTGTTATCTGTAAAAGAAATACATTACACCATTTGTATCAATAATCCTGAATAGGTTTTCATTTTTACCTTAGCTTTTTATTCATGAAAGAAGATCTTCCCCTCAAAAGAGAGAGTTATTTTATACAGGTAGAATTAGTTTACAGACTTCACTTGAAAAATTTAATTCATCATCCTGATTTCTACCCTGCAGTGGTCAATGTACTTCCACATGCACTGCTCTTAACCATAAATCCACCTTTGGGAAGGCAGTTTCCACTACAAGTGCCTAGTTGCAGTTGAGTTTAGCTCTTTGCCAGATTAAGGCCAATGAAGCAGAAGCAGTCAGCAACAGAGGAGGTCAGAGTACAGTAATTCTCTAAGTGAGGCTGCAGATGATATCTCATGTGGCAGGTTGCCAAGGAGCTGCTAGGAGCAGAGAACAAATACAGATGGGAGGAGGTGGATGCAGCAAGGGTGGAATTACACTGAAATGGCTTTGGCTATAAGTGTGACAATAACAGGCAGTAAGAGCAGCAAAGCCCAGAACTGACAGAGACCAGGCAAGGATGCTCCAGCAGAATGAGCAGAAGAGCCCCTGAAGGTCCCAGCAATGCTTCCTCCAATGGCTGAAGTTTCACACCACAGCTCTGTCAGGCACCCTCAGCCCCAAACCACCTCCTTCAGCTGCTCTCGCCTCCCATCTACTGCCCAGGGACCCAAGGACCACTCCTCACATGTTCTGAAGGTTCTGTCCCTTTCCCTCTCCTCCATTCTCCTTTTCAAACTGAGTTATGGGGAAGGAGAAATCACATGAGAAAATCTGAAATTGCTAAATAAGCTATAAAAAAACCTTAGTAAGCTCAGTAACAGATATAAAAACCTCACAGCTTTTCCCTGCAGAATCATTCAGCTATTTCAAAGCTGCACTGGTTTCCCAACCACTAGTTAGGGAACATTTCTTTATTCAGGAGAGCACTGATGCATGTGCCTACACAAGTGTATGCTTTTACAACACAGCAACTTAGGCAATTTTCCAGTTGTCTTAGATAAGACAAGTCATTTAAAACGATTGGTTTTCCCCTTGGCTTCTTTGGCAAGCTTTACACAAGAAAATTTTATCTCCTGCCTTCCCATGTACTGTAGTGATAATACAGATTTACATCACTTCATAGTGGTGTCATGAGGATTCATTAATACTTTCTAAGCACTGTGAAGATGAGAAGTTCTACAAGCAATAAGGTATATAAAGGCAAGGGGTTTAAAATGCACACTTAGCCCTGTGGTATCTCTCCTCTTCCACTCCCCTCATTAGAATCTCTAAAGCTCTTTACCAAAATCTGTCCTGTGGAACAGCCAAAGTTGACCACTGTACAGGCCCAGGGGACTGAACCACTCAAACAAATAAAGTTAACTATGCGATCTCAGGCATAGCAAAAATACTGAAAACACACATATAGTTTAAAAATCCCTACAGAGGCAGTGACAAGGAGGAAAATGTGCTTATGAAATCAAAATGGGCTCCAGAAACAAGGAACAAATGAACTGATTGTTATTTAGCTTGGGGAAAGTATTACTTTTTCCTCATTTGATTCAATGCCATGATTTCCTCTGATTTAGTGATTTGTGTCTTTCATTTCTAAATTATATTCTGTCTAAATATAGTTATCATAGAGAACAGTAAACCAGCCTGAACACCTGGGCACTTGTTACAGGCAGGCTATTCTGGAAGTGGTGGATCAGCACACCAGAACCAGCATTCAAAAGCCACCTCCAGAGTGCTCAGCTTTGCCAAGGCTAATGACATCAGCATTTGGTTCATCAAGCAGCTCCTCTTCCTCTCCCTATCCCACCTCACACATGGAGACCTGGTCCACACACAGTCCCTGGACCTGAAGCTGGAAACAGGAGCTCTCTGGTTGACTTCTCATTTTTCCTCTGTCCCCACAGTGTCACAGTCCGACAGTGGCCCACATTCTCACCCACAACTGGGAAACCAGAGAAGGCAGTGCAGGTTCCAATAAACTTGAGCAACCAGCTCTTGAGGACATATGATGTGAGGCACAGCTACTCCACTTGAATGGTTGAGATTCAAACTTCCTGTGTTTGTTCCCTGAGCCTTGGGATCTACACTGCCTTCACCAGCCGTGTACAAAGGAGTCACAAGCACCCTTTGCAAGTGTTAATAACCTGTGTTATTCTTGCAGCAGCATTCTTATAGCAGTGTTTTCGATGCTCAGCTTGTCAAAGAACCAGCTTAGCTTCTCTTGACAGCAGTTCTAAAACTGTTCCCTTACCTGAGAGGCTCTAGTGAAAGAATGTCATAGCTGATCTGTAATTCAACATCAAGCAGTGCAAAAGTAGGTCAGGAGGCATGCTGGCACTGCCCCAAGCCAAGCCCACCCAGGGTCAGAACAACCACTGTGTCAGGGCTGTGCAGGGACAAGGCTCAACCCAAATGCAGCAATGAGGAATTTCAAATCTTGAAAGAGCTGGCAAAGAGAGTATGGCCACTTGTAAGTCTGAACACCAGCTTTCCACAGGAGACTTGATATGATTTTTGTGATTCTAGGATGCTTTTCTTTAATGAAAACATTCTGTCACCACCTGTCAAGAATAAATTTAGGCAAAGAAAACAAGACAATATTGAACTAAAAGGCAAGATCTTGCAAAACATCAGAGCTGATTCATCTCTTCCCATTCCTTCCCCCCATCCTACTCCAGGCACCATGCCGAGAATACATTAACTTAACTTGCCTGGGGATTTAAATTAGATTACTATCCACTACCAGTGACTTGAGATTCCTTTATTCTTCACCATTGCCATAGTTCTGTAATAGTGAATAAAGGTAACTTTGTCTTTTCCTTTAATTACTCAGTTTCTGTAGAGTCTGGCAGCAGAGATGCAAAGTACAAAAGTCTTGACTACTCACTCCCACTCTAGAACTGGTACACCAGGGTATTAGGATATAAATGTTATTTTTCTCTCAACATGCGTGAATTAATGAAATATTATGTACATAGATACACATTCTTGCTTGCTAAAGCTGTACTCCTGCTTTTTAGGATCTGCAAAACAAGTCACCTGTTGTAGGGCTAAGTTGAAAACGACTCTTGGATAAAAAAAAAAAAGAAAGCCTCTTGGAGCACACGTTATAAAAAGGAATGATAAATAACTATCAGGAAACTGAGGCTTCTATCCTTTTATCAGCCAAGGCCAGGGACATGTTATTCTGCATACCCTCAACTCATTCTACATAGTTTCTGCGATGACAGGATTACAGCCTAGGAAGCTCTCTGGCTACACTTTCCCACAGTAATTAAAAAAATGAACTTTACTCATGTAATATAACACTTGTCACTCAAAAAAGGACCTTTTTCCTGCTCTTTTCCCTCATGCAGGTGGTCTCTGTGCTCAGATACCCTCCTGTGCAGGTGTTCTGCAAGCCACGAAAGCCCAGTTTGCCCAGACTATGGCTGACCTGAGCAGGGAGGGGAACATCTCCAAGGATGGTGACTCCGCCACTTCCCTGGGCAGCCCATTGCAATGCTTGACAAACCTTTTAGAGATGAAATTCCTCATGATGGCCAACCTGAACCTCCTCTGGTGTAGCTTGAGGCCATTTCCTCCTGTCCTGCTGCTGGTTGCCTGAGGGAAGAGACCAACCCTCACCTGGCTACTACTTCCTTTCAGGTAGTTGTAGAGAGCGATAAGGACTCTCTGAGCTTCGTCTTCTCCAGGCTAAACACCCCCAGCTCCCTCAGACGTTCCTCACAGGGCTCCCTCTCTAGACCCCTCACCAGCTCCATTACCCTTCTCTGGACACACTCCAGCCCCTCAGTGTCTTTCTTGTAGAGAAGGGCCCAGAATTGACAGAGCACTCGAGGTGTGACTTCACCAGTGCTGAGTGCAGGGGGACATTCCCTGCTCTAGTCCTGCTGGCCACACGGTTTATAATAGAGGCTCTAACTCTCGGGAAGACTCAAATAGACTGAATTGAAATGGTAAAAAGCAATGGAAAGTATACCTCTTCTGCTTTATAAATAAAAAGCAAAAAAGAAAAAAAAGGACAAAAATTCCCCTTTATTTCTGAGCAAGTCAATATTTATCACACATCCACTCACACTCATTAACTCAAGTAGGCCAGTACCAAAGGTTTGCCACTGAGAGATAACATCTTTTTTAAACAGGTAATGAAGTTGTAATTAATTGTGCTACCTGAAAATACAACTTGACAAAAAGATAATTGAAATGCATTTAAAAGTGTGTTTATTCATCTGCCCAGAAATAAGCTGGAAAAGACAAAGTGTAACAGGTTTTAGAGCATATGAAAAGAACAAAGTCAATTGTATGAGATGAAGATAAACAGTAACACAAAAAAAAAAAAAAAAAGGCAAAACCCAGAGGTAAATACTAACTACTTTACAAATATTAGCCATTTTTTTTCAACTAGAGGTTAGTTTTTCATGGGAAAATTAATATTTTCATCAGAAATATATTTTCTTGGCTTTTTTTGTTGTTGTTTTGGGGTTTTTTTTAAATCAAAACCTATTTTTCTATTTAAAAAGCAAAAAAAGCTTTGATAAAAATAATATGGGCCAGTGAAGCATTTTCTTTTATGATGGTTTCTGGCATTTAAGGTCATGTTCCACTACATTAAATACAATGGCTTAAGATCAATTGCTCAGAAGCAGGAAAACAGTGACCAAAGAGCTAGTGTCCTGATTTTATAGGTCCTAAAGCCACATGAGATCTGTCAGTGGTATGCACAGATGTTGTAGTAGGGCAGAAAAGGTGAGCCCTAGCCATTTTTTTTTAGCCTTACCACTAGAGACTATCAAAGACTTTTAGAAGTATTACTTACTTTTCTTTCAGCTCATCTCTCCCTTTTTTTCCCATTCCTATTTTTTCATATATGTTTTTTAAAGTTAAGACTACATTGTCTTCTTACATTCCAGCAGTGGGGAACATATAGAGAAAAAAAATGCTAACTGGCCCTTCTTTGTGTCTTTTGTGCTGGAAAGTGCTTTGTCCCCACCTCAGAACAAGAGGACAGGGAAATGTTCATTCTGGTGAGGGCAAGCTGTTGAGAAATGTACAACCAGCCATTGTGATATGCCACTGCCCTGAATGGGAATCATGAACTCAAGAAATAACTCTAAAAAATCCTTCTGATTTTAGTTCAGTGAAGCCAACATGTTCATGAGATCTTAATCTTTCTCCATTTGTTTTCTCACTGCTTCAATCTTAAATTATGCACACATTCTCTCAGACCATACACTAATAAAACATTTCTCAGCTGACCTGCTTAATCAAGGGTATGACTCTAACAGATTCAGTATCTCACAAGCAGCCTCAGCAGAAAACAAAGCTCAGTTCTGTGTTGCTGGACTGTAAAGAACATACTGGCTGACATTAAATCCATGCCTGTATATTGGCTGGAACAGTGGCCAACAGTGGATGTCTTGGGAAGACTCCCATGACTAGAATAATCATGTAATGCTGCACCCTAGAATACTTTCTGGATTCTGGAGATCTGCAGGTCAAGGCCTTTCTGAGCCAGCAGTGCTACTTTAGTCCTCAGGGGCTTTTGAAGCATTCTACCTGAATTTGAACCTGTGGAAACTCAGGCTCTCCCCAACACTCAATGACCAGGAATCTCCAGCTAAACAAGGAGCACATCCTGCTCCGTACCTGGGGGACCTGATGGTTTCATTTGATGGCCGCAGTTCTTTTGCTGACAGAGACAGTGAACAACTAGTCACTCTCTGATTCTTCCTCCCCATGTCACTTATGCCTTACTCTCCTCTCTGCTTACCAAGAGAGACGGCAGACAAAAATACGACCAGTAAGAAAGACACTTGAAAGCATATCAGCCATTTAAATGCCATTTTGGAGAGTGAACCCTGGGACTTTGATACATAAACCTCATTGACTTTCCACTACATTTTGATTCCTTATTGTCCAACCTCAAAGAATTTTACTCTAGAATCTTAAGAAAATAAATTTTACAACAAAGATTTTAAGTAGATGGTAGATATATTTAAGAAATGCCATTGTCATTTCTTTATACCACAATGACACGTTCAACTTGAGACCTCTAAAACTGAAAAAAAATTCCACCCTATTTTTTAAACATCCTAGTTTACATTGCTGAGCAGAATGAATTATCCTTCCATCATCTATTGCCTGCCACAGCACACACCACTGAGCCTGAAGTCTCAGCTTCATTGCCTTGGTCCCCTTTATATCCTTGCTACTTTCAAGCCTTTTCAAGCACTGGAAAATTTTGACTCCATTTTGGTCCACATTTGAATCATAGACATTGTTGGCAGAGATGGATCCTACTGCTAATCGGTTGAATCACTGAATAAAAACAGCAGAAGCAGAGATGGGAAAGATGAACTCCTTAGCAAATAGGAGTGCTTGAGGTAATGGCAGAAAATCCTCTTTAGTCCTTCAAAACCAATGTTCATGTTCCACTGAAATCCTCAATTGCACATCATGTGATCTTTTAGGCACTTAAACACCTGCAGGCACCTAAATGCACTACAAATTCACTAAAATCCACTTAAAACTACCCCAGTCACAGCCTGCCCAACTGTAGAAGAAATCTCTGACTGTCTGCCTGTCCTGTTTCTCCCGAAGTCCAGAGACACCTGTTCCAACTCCAGCTCTGCTGTGTTTGGAGCAAGGATTTATTCAGTGCTTCCTCATGCCAGTGTGGCCTGTGTCTTAGCCAGTTAAATTGACTGCATGTTAACTCAGCTAAATCTAATGCTTAAGTAAGTTATCTGTTGTCATGGATTTAACTGCTAACACATTTTATATTCCCTGAGGGTAGTCAAGATAGTAGAGCCTCTAAAATAACTGAAAAGGAAAATCTCATTATTACCTCAACCCTGAAATTTAGTCTTTGACTGTGTTATATACTACTTGAAGACATTCTCTGAGCAACTAAAGATACCAAAAGGGCACGTATTTTCCCCCAAAGAGCTATGGTGACACCTACTCCCATTAGCTCCAATTGTCCCAGGATGTGTAGTTTTGCCCAACAAGACCAGACAATGGCAACTTGGTTAAAAATAAAGCTTTCATTCTGCTCAAACATCTGGCACCTGGTGAGTAAATTTTATAGCAAGATGCAGCACTGTCCTGTACCTGTCAAGTTATATTTGGCCCTCCTCACTACCTTAGGAATTAAACAGAACATTAGCAAGCCAGGCTGTTTCCTTTCCCTAACCATTAATACTTGTAAAAGTAGTTACTGATTACTGAGCATCAGAGCCAAAACCCACCTAAGAGCATTAAATTATATCTAATAAAAACAGAAGTAACACATAATTTCATCTTCATTACACACTTAGTTTAACCCAGACTGGATTTTCAGTATATTCTGCTCATACTAATTTCTTCTTTTTTTTTTTTGTCCCTAAATACTAATTTCTTATTGATGTGTTTGATTTTCATTAATTTCCAAGTGTTGGTACATCTTGCCTGAAGAAATAACCCTAGCAGTATTTGACATGTGAATTTGTTTACCCTAGTGAAAATGAACAAGGTATACAGAGCTGGTATTCAAAAAGATAATAAAAGCAGACACAAATGGGAATTTATATCTAATATGTACTTCAGTGATCTGGTGAAAGACTGCTGAGAATGAATAAATTAGCCCCTAATACAGTCAATTAAGGCAGGTAGGTCATCTGGCAAGAGAAGCTGAGAAAAACAAGTCCAAAGAGACAAGATTGCTGAGGTTTGGAGAACTGGCTTTCCATCTGTTACCTGAAATGTAGTCTGTCCTTTCTGTTACTTCATTCCTGCAATGCCTAATAGACAGCTTATCTCCATTAACTACAATGTCAATCTGTTTTATTTGAATGATCAGGAAGGGGAAGGTATGAAAAAATAAGAAAACAACTTCAAGGATTTTTTTCCTGCTTATATATGCATTAGTATTTTCTTACTAGTATGAGAGTGAAAAGAGAGGGGTATATGGAAGAAAAAGATTCAGATCTTTCCCATGGAATGAAATCAGATGGACCAACCTCAGCTGGTGTTAGCTACACATCCAGGTGCAGCACCCAGGTATTACACGACAGTGTCCATATAAGCAAGAAAGTACTTGAAAATGCCTATGTGATCTCTAACTATTTTGAAAGGCTTGAAGAGCGAGGAGAAGCAGTGGTGGCCAGCAAGCTCTGTACACGCAGCCATCATGTTTCTGAAGTCTAAATAAAGTGTGTAGAGACAAGAAAGGGGGGGGACTCTGGAAGGATGAAATTCCTATAAATCATCTCAAATGTGGTGTTAGGATAATTAGTAATCATTGACCCCACTAGTACTCAGAGAATTTTAGAAAGCTCTCCCTTCATGAAGAACAGGTTGGACATATCTAGCTGGAAGGGCCAGAAAGGGTGGTAGGCAGAAAGGCAGGCACTTGCTAAGAGCTGCTGAGCTAGGCTCCAGGCTCAGCAGAGGACCCCAAAAGCAGCAGGCTAGCAGAGCATAGCTACTGTCCATCCCTCCCTGTCTGTGGTGGTCCCTCTGCCATACTGCACAGCCCTGATGCATACAGCACCAGATCTCGCTCACCCTGAACTGCTCCACTTTCCTCCACAGACTACAGCAGGGACCTGAGGAACTCACATCTGCCTAAGATGTGCTTCTGCACTGGTGAGCAAAAATGCAGAGGAGGTTGCAGAGCATCACCGTGTCACTCCTGAAACCACACGACTGGCAGCCTCTGCATACGACTGACTGCTGGCTTCAGTACACCAGCACCTTAAACATTTCATCCCATTTCAGTGACTGAAGCATGGGGAGCAGGCAGGTTCCTCAGAGAGATCAGCTCACCTGAGGAATCAAGGGCTCAGCTTAGGAAACGCCCACCTCATTCACACAATTCAACAGCAGTTCCCCCAGGACTCTAACATTTCACTGATTTCACTCATCCTCACAGGTCTAGTTTCGCTACATTAGAGCTGAAACTCAGTACACCCTCAACAGAAAGGACAAGGACGCTATTTCACCTCTCTCCAGCAACAAACCCCAGGTTTTTATTATGGTTATGAGACACCCAAAACAACTCTTTTACTTATTGTTCCTTTATGAGTGCAGATGACACTGGAAAACTTGATCCAAGTGGAAAGTGTAGATTAAATACTAAGCTACTGACCCATACTAAACGCTGTGCAAGAGCTTGAGCTTTTTACCTCAGTGGTGTAGAAGGTTGCCCAGTGGGATGCCTAAAGTTGGATCAGAGTACTCCTGACTCAAAGTGAGGGCTGCAATTGTGTTTCTTTTTATTTCTTGCTCCATTTGCCTAAAAGGAGATTTCCTTTCTCAGATGATTCGTCATACAGCCTTCATTAGTGCTAAGGTGTTACCTAAAAATTACAAATTTTATCATTTGTAAGCTAAAGTTAGCTTAGTTTAACTTCTCTTGGCATTGCTCTAGTTCTCATGTACAGCAGCGGAATTTAGCACAGGTGGCCCATAATTCACATGGAGGTCAGTCTGCAACGGATGGCTCATGAACAGGCAGCACAAAAGACGCTGCCAGTGTAAACTCAAGCCCCGACTCAGCCCCTAAGCAGCCACAGAATTAGGTAGGAAAAAGAAACAAGGCTCAAATACCTTGTATCCACAATCCCCAAGGTCATTCTGTCCTCCAATAAATCCTCAACTTCAAATCTTGACCATCTCTGCACTTCCCCTCCTTGTAAGCAAAGGAGTATGATGGGCAATGGAAGAAGGCAAAATTCAAATAAAGCATTTGTTACACATTATTCACAATGAGAGGATAGAATTAATCAGTTTTCTCTTAACCAGCTTGTCGGAACTGTATAATAAGCACATAATAACTAAGTGTGAAATACTGCTCTGGGATATTTGTAAAAGAGATTAGCAATATCAGGCTTAGTCCAGCTGAGTGGAGGGGTTTTTCCACGGAACAAAGAAAAATCCCAAATCGACTTGTTTGTTCTGTGTTGCCCAGGCTCCGCCAAGCCAAGCACAGCCGTCAGAGCCCAGAGCAGTGGCTCAGAAGCGCTGAGGAGGACCCCAAGCTCAACCACCTCTTTCGCCACACAGTGAGTGTAGAGACTTCCCATGCCTTTTTTCATGAATTTTGAGATGTCTTGCTACTCCTGTTGTCTGAGCTACCGCACACTTAGTCTAAAGGGCCTAAGGATGTAACAACAAAATCTGAAAAGATCACACCAAAAGGGAGCAAGACAGGAAAAGAGCGGGACAAGAAACCTGAGCAGTTACATGATACTCTTAAAGTCTTAAGGTACTCGTAAAAGCAGTTACTCTTTTGACAACGTGTCTTCTACACTGGTACCTTCCTGCTACAGCCCGTTTCAGCATGCAGCCCAGGTCCACCTGGAAGGAAAGCTTGCCTGGTGGAAGGAGCAGGGAAAACTGTGATTGAAGCTGAATGTCAGGGAAAGGGTCCTTACTGACTTTAACAGCCTTAGGTTGCAGCTCCATAGCGGGGTCTGGTGCTACTGTGTGGCCACGCTGCTGCGCTGGCCTCAGACCTTCGGGTTATTTTTCTACACCTTGTAGCAGTGCCTTCACCACTCATGACAGCCTTGCGTTCGCCTGCTCGCAGCACCGCCGGCGCCGCTGCCCAGTGTAGATGGAGAGCTGTTCCCTTCGCGCAAGTCTCCCGGTGCCCAAGATTTCGCAGCCTGGGGATGGTCCGCCGCCGTGCGGGGCACAACACCGGCGGCGAACCCGGGGCCGCCCGCCCGCGGCTCCCGCCCGCAGCCCCGGCCGGCCCCGCCGCCCCGCG
>VWZF01003276.1:3231293-3267009 GCA_013396755.1 Sclerurus mexicanus
CTTCCCCGGCGCTGCCGGGCTGGGGCAGGGCTGGGGCCGCTCCCCGCGGGGAGCCGGGAGGCGCCGCGCTGGACAGCTCCGTCCGCCACGGCGCTCGGGTGCTCCAACACCGTGCGTGACCGCAGCGCGCCAGCTGCCCGTAACGAAGCGAGTCGCACCGAGCCAAATCGCGCCTCTGCGAGCAGCAGTTTACTTTCCCCGAAAGCTGTAGTGCACGGTCAGAGCGGCAAGCTGTTCTCAAGTTAAGAGAGAATCCGATCTCGAAAGGTATTTATCGCTAATTATAACGCACTTTCTGTATCAGCGTTAAATGCAGGAATCCAGGGCTGCCGCTGCCCGGCGTGCAGAGGTGAGTCGCGGCAGTGTTACATCTGCACACACACACACACACACATCGGCAGCTGAGCCGGCACAGCCGAGCAACAGGTCGTGTCGTGTCTCGGGAGGACAGCACCACACATTTCGGATGCTGAAGGATGTGGCTTGTCGTAGGGCAACCCACTATTTCAGGTTTTCCCTGTGTCCTGGTACATTCTTCAAGTAATTTTTCATGAAACTTCAGTCCTGGGAGCATATAGCAACCCATGGTAAATTAATTTCTAGCAAGCTAGTTAGTAAGTTAAAAGCAGACAAAGAAGTTAGAGCAAACTGTCATCACATTTACATTTGAACTTAGTTTGACAAGAGCAGTTTAGCTGAAGTGACAGAATATCATCTGTCAGGTTAATCCCGAGTTCCTAACCTTATGTCATGGAGAGCAGGGAGTCACACCACAGTACTCAGCCATCAAGTTTGTGATGCTGAGTCAAAAGCTGTTGCTTTTCATTTTGTGCTTTAAGGTATCACTCATAGCAATGTTGCATTAAGTTGCTAAAATGGAGGGGGGAGTCACTTGAGTGGAACCTGTGCGACTGGGGTTTTTTTATGTTGGTTGTGGTTAACTGATGGTCAGTGACAGCTATTGGGCTTAGATTTGCTGGACTCCAATTAGCATGTTAATTTGTGTCTCATGATGCTGGTTGTTAATTACTTCTCTTCTGTCAGGTCGGATTATGCAGACTCCAGGTGCACTTCTATTCACTTGCTCAGGTTGCCTCTTCTCTTTCTCTTGAAAACAAAGACACCTCATTTTGTCAAAATTTCTGTATTACACAGGTTAGATACAGTATTTTCTACATCAGGGTCACTGTAGATGACTATGCACAGAAACCAGTGGTGTTTCCAAGAATGCTGTCTGCTACAGTCATTGACTCTTCTTGTCCACTCCATTAGGAGAGTTCAGTACCTTGGAACAGACTTCTTTCTCTGATGAGCCAGAAACTAGCTAAGGTCAGCAACTGCACAAGTTTTCTCATAGAGCAACCTTCTTGGGATCTCTTAACAACAGGTTGTAGAAATCTGGTTCCTATCTCAAGGCCAGAGCTTTTTTCTTCTCATACTGCAGGGCTGAGCCATTTGCCCTGGAGATAGATCCTGATGTCCAAAGCTGTATCAGATAACTCTGCTCAATGCATGCTTTTAATTTGCTTTCTCATAACAGCAGGAATACTGCTGCCTTCTTCTTGCACTGTTGACTTCTGCATTTTTTCTGGAGCTATAAAAGTTTAAGTACCTCACTTTATGTTGAAAATACAAGTATTTTAAGGTAGGTCAAGGATTTGGAATCCAGACCTATCAAAAAATGTGGCGGGCAGAGATTTTTTATACAAGTCCAGGCCATCTGGCCAAATAGCAGCAAATAATTAAATTTACTGACTTGTCTTGTCTTGTCTTGTCTTGTCTGAGATAACATAATTTCAGGGCATCAGGACTGCTTGTGTTTCCACTCTTTCATCCCATCACTATGGGTTGGGGTTTTTTTGTGATTTTTATCAGCTGTTATGACTCTGCATGGCTCTTGGCACCCACCCTTTCTCCTGCCCCTCTGGAGTCATGAAACTCTCTCTGTGTTCCTTCTCAGTACACTCACTCTTACGTCACTCTGTGTGCCCCTTTTCTCCTAGTTTTAGCCCACTTACCATGCGTGTTCAATACCAGACATCTTCAGAGGAAGTCTGGACATGAGGCAATGCATGGTTGGGTGGGATTGATCCACAATCTCCAGGAATGGACCTTGTAAAAAACCATATTTCCTCCTTCAAAAACCCTCTAATAAAAATTATGACTAACTAGTATTGTACAATTATTTTCAAGTTTGTTTTGACAAAGCCGTGTTAGTTTGCTCATCTTTAAAGACCTTTAGTCACTTGCAATAATGGCACTTTATCAGAATATGGTAGGTGGAAATTCCAGCCCGTGCTTGTCAGCTCAGGTGAAGCGTGGATAACCAAAGAGCAACTGGCATTCAGCATGATCACACCTGCTTTGTATTTTCTCTGACTTTCATTCATATTTTTTGGTGTGAATTGTCTTCCTTCCACAAAACTTCTGAAATCAATCTGTCCATATTTCCTTCCCCCTCCAAAAAAGCTTTAAGTAACAATTTACTGCTGTCTCATATTTGGGTCATTTTACAATTTTATGTTACCAGCTGAACTGTGCCATGCTCTCAACTTGTTCCCACTAAGGTATTTGCCAATAACACCCATTTTTTGTTATTCTTAATGTCATTACTTTGTTTATAAGTGCCCAAAGACAAACACAGAGAAAAGGTGACTCAATTTCTCATTAAAGTATCACTGTATATTAATGTAATATATAATTCGTAAAATACTCTAACAGTGACTCTGTATATGCATTTGCTTGGCATTTCTGTCCTGGATTACTTCATAATTGTTTCCTACAGCAGGCCACTGTGCTTCTGACATGTACTGTCCTATCAAGCTGTGTATCTCCCAAAGTGAAATCCTGGATAAATACATGGAATCTTCCAATTCTGCCTGGAAAAGATTTACACTGCTTGAGAAGGTCTGTCTGGAGACACACAGCTGGATGGCAGCCAAAGAGGTAGGGCCATTTTGTATCATCTCTCTTAAAGACTACTACAATTTCTTCTGCTCTGTCCTTGTTGCCCAGTTTTTCACAAATGTACCAAAAATCCTGAAGTGAGATACATTCCTTGTCTCGTCCCTCTGTCACTGAAGTCCAATTCCCACAAAAATTGCCCCTGCTACTACATGATTGACCTTTACAGGGTGAAAAAAAACCCCAGAACATGAATTATTTTTATCTTCCATTCCTTGTGCAGTGGTGTCTTCCTTCAGCAGCAACTTGTGTTGGGAAAGATATTTTTTCCTTCATTTTATCTGCCACTTCTGCGAGAATCCAACAACTCCTCCCCTACTGCTGCCCTGCTCCTCTGAGGTACAACTTCCTGCATGGGTTTCACTCCTCCTTAGCCTACTAGCAGTTCCCTTCAAACATCATGATCACTGGTGTTGCCTCCACTGAAGGTAGGAGAAGAACTCCTACAAAAGTGACCTCTGAGCTTTGGACTGGTTTTTACTGAAAGTTGTGGTGTCTGTTCAGACAACTGATAGTACAGAGCATCCTACAAGAGCGGTTCAAGCGGTAGTCTGTAGCACACCTATCAGCAGGCTTCTGTTTCACATACGGGGATGCAAAGATTTTTCTTTCTCTTTCTCTGGTGTTTTCTGAATAATTCTGTCAGATGCAAAAATGAAAACACATCGTAGAGCACAACCCGCTCTTTAAATGGAGCATATTTGAAATGCCTCTAGCCAGCCTTGTTTCTGCAGGTTTGGATGCAAAATGTTGCTATGGGAACAAAATCTTCTCTCTACCCAATCAGCTGAAGCAAGAGGTGGGCTTTTTAAAAATAACGAGATTGTCTGTATCTGCCCTTCACCTAATCAGTCAACACAAGAATGAGAACAATCATTTTCACAGCCAAACCATGAAAAGATGCAACTCACTGCCAAAAAAACCCTGTAAGCTTCTTAGGGCTGGGAGATTGACATCTTATTGTAGACCATGAACAGGCAATAAGACAAACTGACAAATCATTCCCATTTGACAGAGAAATCAAGGAAAGAAATGGGTATGAAATTGATGAAATCTACCTAAATCTTGCTTTGGGAGAGAAAGCTTGAAGTGGTCTTCAAAGGAATTGGAAGAGGAATAGTTTTAACAGAAAAAAAGACTTTACACGACTGTGTGATTGCCTCCCTTACCCTGCACGCATGTTGAGACTGAGTTTGTGTGGTGATTTTCTTTTCCATGAGCTGGTACTGCCCATCCCACCACAGGGGTGTCCAGGCTGTTCTCACACAAGTTACAGCTTGATAGTCTACAAAAGCCACTAAGCTGCTGTCAACACTGACTTCCCTCAGCGACCAGCGAGACAAGGCTCGACTCTGCTCTGCCAAGTCCTTCACAGTGGACTTTGTCATTAATGTTTTAATTCAGTCAATGTGAGCCAGAGAGCTCCATCCATGGCAAATTAAAAGTAACATAACCTAGTCTGATCCTCTCCTGTCTGGAAGGATGTACTAGTCCTGCAGCTCTGCTGAGGTTTAGCAACCTTTTAAACTACAGTGAACATTTAAGTCCTGCCTCTTGTCAGTCTGTAAGCAGAAAAGGTATTTCCCAACAATAAACAAAAAATAATTAAAAAAAATAGAAAGAGATCAGTAATTTTGGGGTAGTTTTCAGACTAATTAAAATTCTGTTTATTACTGGAGATTTTTCTACACTGTCATATGAGGGGAAAGTACTAAATCAAACTTCACTAATAATAATAATATCCTTTTTAAAATGTTTTGTAATCTGACAGCACTTTCATGAATGGTAATAAAGCCAGTCTTTATTAATGAGTGATTGAACTGTCAATCTTCACTCCTTCTCAGTTATTATAATGAATGAAAGCATACCCTTATCAATCTTGGATTCTGTACACATGTCACATGCTGTCTCTTCCTCCAGAAGCAGTCAATTTAAAGCAATGAGACAGTCCACAGAAGGAAGGAAGTAGCTGTCTGCTCACAAGGCCCATAATAGAAATGAAATGGTACTATATGCACAAATACAAAATAAAATGCAAGCATCAACCTAGTTGTTTTCTTCATACCAAATGTAGAAGAATGATCAGTGTTTTGTGGTTCTTACAGGTACACAGAAAATTATAGTGACATAAATTATTGAATTTCAGATCAGTCTACATTCAGGTCTAGTATAAGCATTATTTAACTAAACTTTTTGAACACCAGCTGAACATGTTTCAATAGCAAATTTAAAGTAGTGGAATTGTGATGGTCTGTGTTATGGTAAGTGTTTCTCATGCCAGTCAGAATGTTGGCAGATGTGGTGCTAACTCCATGTGAGAGGGCAGGTTCTAGGCTCAGTCCATTCTGCAGACATATTAAGATCTTCTGTCACTATGGGAGGGGCAAATCCTATGAGAGATGCATGGCTGTGTTCATGCATAAACAGCCAGAGAAATTTTGAAAATAAATTTGAGTAAATGGATATTAAGAAATCTGACTTGAGGAGGGCTATGAACACTGAAGTGCTCAGCATACAGTGGACCAAGCAGGGCTGCTACTTCACTCGTATTCCCTGTTGATCTGAGGAGATGCTCAGTGTGGCAGTATGTAAATCTTAGCACGTTTCAAAATAAGCATGGAAGAAGGTCTGGAGCCCTTTTCTACACATCACACTTTTATTAGCTCGGTTGCTTCAATTCAGAGTATGACAACTCACTATTGTAGCTACTAAAAAAAGTATTCATCTATTAAAAAACATATAGGTACAGTAAGGAAGCCTTATTTGGTATAAGGCGGTTATACCAAATGACTAGACTGATAGTGAATATTGTTTTCAAGGACAACTATTTCCAATATAAGTACTTCCATTACCAGCACAGCATGTTGTTACCATTGTGCCTATCCTTGGAGTGTTTGTCAGTTCAGTTCTTATACTGATTTTGCTCAGCTGCTGTATTACCTGCTGCATAAGTGAGGACAAAACGTGGGGTGCAGGCAAGATTGGAAGGAAATGGGAACACATCTTTAAAACAGTTTTACTGCTGAGATGCTCATATGGTAAACACGCAGCCTCAGTTCCTGCTTATGCATACTGACTGTCTGGTCTCACCTGCAGAGGTGCCTTGATGACAATGGCAAGTGGTGCACCAGCAATCTGAATCTGAATTTATTAAGGGGGTTTGTTTTGTCATTTGCAGTATTGCATCTTACTGTAACATTTTCACCTCTCTTGCTGTTTGCACTTTTCATCTGCACACTAAGCAACCTGAGCGAATCCTGTCCAGAACTATCTTTGTCACTATTTCCTGGAAATTGTCATGCAAAAAAAAAGAAATCTGCTTAAAAAATACATATTTATAGTGTCCTTTGTTCCTAGAAATCTGGGAGGTACTTGACGTTGTTCCTGTTCCTGCCTGCATGAATGCTTCCATGTGTATTTATATGAGGAATTTATTTGTAACTGTAAAAATTCAGTGTTATTTGTCATTCACAAATAATTGGCTCATCCTTGCTAAACAGTATGCTACCAGAATTGTGGTATAACTTCTAGCTTGCTGTGGATTTAGCTGTTGTGTTCAGGATCGTTGAGAAGCACTTCATGTTTTCACTTTTCAGACAGCTACTGAGTTGCTTTTGCTGTTACTACTGATTTGCCTGATAATTTTACATATGCAAAGCCAAATCCTGATATTATTTATGAACACGTGTTCCTATTGAAGGCAAGCCAGATTCATAATACCAAGACATTATGCTGATAGCATTGGCTGAGGCAATAATAAGCTTCTTGTGTTGGGAATGAACTTAGGATCTTGTTAGGTCCTAGAGTATCTCAAGTCAGAATAAAATTGCCATATTTAAAACAGAAACTCAGTAGATTATGTCTTTGCTCTGCCTGCAGAAGAAGAAAATACTACAATATATTCTTTCCAATTTCTGTACTAAAGAACATGGCAAGTTCTAACAGCTCCACAACAGATACCTCATGCATTTCTCAGTCAGCTGTGCTGGTTTGGGCTGGGATAGAGTTAATTTTCTCCATAGTAGCTAGTATGGGGTTGTATTTTGGATTTGTGCTGGGAACAGTGTTGATATCACTGGGACATTTTGGCAATTATTGATCAGTGCTCACACAGCCTCAAGGCCTTTTCTGCTTCTCTCACACCACCCCACCAGCGAGGAGTCTGGGCACATGCAAGGAGTCAGGAGGGGATACAGCCAGGACAGCTGGCACCACTGACCAAAGGGATATTCTATACTGTGTGGCATCATGGTCAGTAAATCAGCTGGGGAGAAGGAGGAAAAGACAGGGGACATTTAGAGTGATGGCATGCATCTTCCTAATAACTGTTATGTGTGATGGCACCTTGCTCTCCTGGAGATTGCTGAACATCTGCCTGCCCATGGGAAGCAGTGAATTCATTCCTTGTTCTGCTTTGCTTGTGTGCATGGCTTTTGCTTTTCCTACTAAACTGTCTTTATCTCCACCCCTGAGTTTTCTACCTTTTAACTATCCGATTCTCTCCCCCGTCTCCCCCGTCTCACTGGGGAGTGAGTGAGCGAGTGGCTGAGTGGGGCTCAGTTGCTGACTGCGATTAAAACACAACATCATTACAAAACAAATCATACATCTGAAAACATATGTTTGTGTTCACTCACCTATGAACTCAGGGCAAATGGCCATCAGCAAGCAGTGGGGAAAGCAGAGAAGTCCCAGGAGCACTAGCCACACTGACTTAGCTAATGAAGTGTGCATAAACAGCAAACATCCATCAGCATAAATTATCCTCAAACTCCTCTTTCACATTCAGTCATCTCCTTGCATCTGATGCTTCTTAGACAACCTGTGACATTCATGGCCTGAATCCTGCAAATGACTAGACTGAGTAGGAAATGTGCTCTCCAAACACGCTGTTCATTATAGCTGTTTTATCAGCTGCCAGATGGATTGATTTGAAATGGTTTATTGCTTACTCATCCTTTTGCATATTTGAATTAGATGAGTTAACAAATTGCCTAGTAGTCAGGAATCAAGTGTTTCAGGCCAGTAAAGATTATGAAACTGTTTTTTGCCTCCATAGGCTGTTGTAGGGGAACTGAAAATTTTGCATGGAGATATTTTCATCTGATCAGAGTATGGCTTTGTTAAACAGGCAGCAAGTTGCATATAAAAACTGTACTTCAAGCCTATTAGTAGAAAGACAAATATGAAAAGCTTGTAGCTTAATAATCAACAACGGTGTTGTTATTTTGGTATATTTTAAGCAACAGATTATCAGAGAGGGCTAGATAGATAACTCTTAGTAAAAGAACTAAACTGGAATGTAAGAGAATTGATAATAGAAAGACAACTTTCTGCAGAAAAGACAAGAGTAGCAAACGTATTCATTCAGTATTGCTATTTCAACATAACCCTCTAGTCATGAGATCAAATTTATTTTAGTAATGGCATTAATACTGTTATCCAGCAGGTATTAATAAGGCAAATATGGATCAAGGGAACCACATAAGCATGTATTTTGAAGCATGAGTAAGCTCAAGGAGCAGAAACCCATTGAAAGGAACAAAATACCCAGTCACATAGAGCAGAGCAGAATTAATGGAAAATACATTTTCCTGTGGCTAAAGAAGCAAGCTTAGCCAGAATTTATGCTCCCCTCCAACATTTTCATGGAATGATGGCTATTTATGAGGTATATGTAACTTCCCTGAACACAGCATGCTGAGCTGCATTTGTAGCAATTTCAGTAACTGCTATTCTGGTTCAAGCTTGTAGATTTTCTAAAGGGTACAAAAATCTGTTTGCATTTGACTTTACCTGCTCCACAGTAATAGTTATTCTCCCTCCAGCTGCTGCAGAATAAGCCCAGACTTTCCCAGAGGCTAAGTCAGATACAGCGCTGGTGCATCCAGGAAATATTTTGCATCTCTTAACTGCAGTGAACATTTAAGAGTGTCTGACCTCTGGAAGCCTGCCTAGGCTGTAGATCTTTTATAAAACTGGGGTTTGCTTTCAGTTTTCCATTCTGACTGAGCTTACAGAATTCTTATATTTAAATAACCAAATATTAGTCCTGACTCAGGAAAGCATTAAATAATATCCTTGAGTTCCTTACTCACTTACTTAAAGTACTTAAAATTTACTACATGTTGAAATGAATTCTTGCACTTACATTATACAGTGCTAGACTGTTCTGAAATTAATTTGTCTGTCTTAGCATTGCTTTCCACTGCCTCTCTAGAAGAAATGCAGTTTAGAAATGTTGTTCTCTGTATTCCTTCCCAATCCTCTAGCAATATCTTGTCTACATGAAGAGTACGCAGAGGAGCAGATCCTCTCTCATTACAAATTGTCATACAGGGGCATAGCTCTCAACAGTCCCACAGGTGCATAAATCCACACCAAACTACAAATATGACAAAATGTAAGCACCGTGGTTCATTTCCAGATTGTAACAATGACCTACTTTGGATAGCAGTAAGGACTTGGAAACATGGCATTCAGAATGAATGGAGGACTATTGCTCTGCTCTTCTCAGTTTGTGTTCCTTTTAGTGGCTACTCACACATGAGGTGCTCAGTGCCTAGTTCAGCTGCTGGCAAGTTGTTTACCACTACCTTGTCTATGGCAGGCTCCTTTTATGACGAATTAGGTAAATTTATATAAAATAAGTCTCAGGAATATCCCCTCCACTCAATACTCCTACCACCACAAATAATTGGAGTCAGTTCCCTTCTTACAGAAAAAAAATTTTTTAAACACTAGGAGTAATACTATAAAACAAAAATTTCACAAAGAAAACATGACATCTTCCAGACCCATTTGGACAAGTCAGGCTTCTTAAGTACTGAGTAGAAATAAAGGTGTCAGGCATCTACTGACAGGTTTTTAAAGAGATCTTTAGCACACAGCCTGGAAAAATATAACTTCAATGTGCAGTGTCAGATCAAACAGTTTGTCTGTTGTTGATTAGAATGAAAGAATGTATGAAATCTCAGGGTGACATCTGGTATTTCAATACAAAATTGGAATCTCTCAGACTTAAAAAGGCTTTTGTCAAGATAATCTCCATTTAAAACTCTGCAATGTAAACTGTGACCAGATCGAAGACTGAAAGCCAGCAAGCTCAAAAGCGAGATACGAAAAAGATGACTTTTATTTAGCTGGCATTTTCCTATCTGTTAACTCGACATGATGTGCTGTGAGCAGTATATGGGCTCTGCAGAGCAAAAAGGAAAGCCATGGATGGCTGCGTTGAGTTAACCAAGTACCATAATGTTTATTGTTCCATCTAACCCATCATATGGAAATCAATTCCCATCACAGAGGTTGTTGTTATGTATTTTGGCTGTTGAATTGTGAATCGAATGCTGGAACCATAAGTTCAATATATAATGTGTCTTAACATAGGATTTTTTTGTTGTTGTTTTTAGCAGTTACTCTACACAACTGAGTATGACCTCTTGTTTTGAATAAATGTAAATATAAACCGTCTGTGGTAGCATGCACTAAACTGATTCAGCACTTGTAGAGTGGCAGGAGAAGGGCAAAGAAAGGCCATGTGCCTACTGCAGTGGCATTCAGTCAAGCCTTTAAGGCCATTACTTTCTGCTTAGAAAAAATACGTGGGACCTTGAGCACGGAGAACTCATAATGACGAGGCAACTTTTGCCTCGTGTTTTGGTTTATTATTTTCAAAAGGTCAGTTGTTAAATGTAGGTAAATACAAACACTGTTGCACAAGAGTTGGAACTAGGGAAGCCCCCGTGGCCATAAGCACTCACCAAAATAGCTCCTCTCATGACCCCATCACATTCCCTGCTTCCTCCAGACATCCCGAATTCCCCATTGCTTCCAGTGCTCGCTGGCCAGCTGGGACACATGGGCCGATGGGTGAGGTATTAATTCATTTTTATTCCCTTACCCAGGTGTCAGTATATATAAAACTTGCAGAAACTTGATATCCCTGGTGTCTGTACCTCTCGCTTTCTGCTTGGCACCATACCCTTGTCTCTGTTAAATGGTTAGCACCACACATCCTATCTTCAAAGCAAAAAAATGAATTACAGTGGTGCCAAATTCCTCATGGGTCTCATACATTAGGAAGACAGTTATTCAGGAAGCGCTGGTGTTGATAAAAATCCTGATGTATAGCAGTTATCACAGTCAGAAATAGGGGCAGTGCAATTTGGTTTCCTTTAGAAATTTCTTAATTACAGCTTGAATCAAGAATAACAGAATCAAAATGAAGCTGCTGCAAGTAAAGAAGTAAGGCCTAACACATCAGGAAAGATGTACAGAACATGATATTTTCATGCAGTTGTGGATTTTGACAAGCAACTATAAAGTACTGCCTTTTTAGAGCCATCATATGCCAAATTAAGTGTGCAGCTACAGCCGGTGCAAGGCCACCCTGCCACTTTTATGATAGCACCATGTTGTGGCTTGCTCAGTGGCCGCCTGGAGCAACCTTGTTGGGGTTTTCAGCCCTGGTCTGGACTCTGAAAGGAATGCACACACTCCTCTATGAATCAGCAAGCCTTTTGCAGGATAATGTTTTGCTAAATATATAAACAAGGTATATTTTTAACATTATCTCTTTCCTACATTCTGACTTTCCTGCAGCCTTGCAAAGCTGAAAAAAATAGACCCACAGCCCCCTGAAGTTTCTCTGATGCCAGTCAGAAGTAAATACATTTAAGAAATTAGCACAAAACATATGCAAGAGGAAAATCCTTGTCTTTTTCAATGAAATACAAGATCACAGGAAAAGTCACAGGAAGCGGAATCTAATGAGATTGCTGGCTTTGATTTTGTGTCATTTTAATTTCTCATTTGTCTGTATGATTTTAAACTAATGGTGATTAGGGTGACAGCCAGCATCCCTGATGATCAGGGAACGCAGTCCCAGCATAACTCTTGAGTCTGTAATAATGGAGAGAACTGGAAACAGCAGGAGACTAAAAGCGGAGTAGGAGTTTCCATCTTTCCTTAACAGTCCCCTGACTATACCTACCTCAATAAAAAGCACTTGTGTATGAGTCATCCATCACTGTAATGCCTGTATTAGCTTGTGAGCAGGTTATCATGATCTGAAATGATTAACAGTGATCAGAGAGGGGTGGTGAACAATTGCTGCTCCATGGTCTGTTCTTCCCAACAAAAGTCATTAGCCTTGCTGCACCTCTGAGAGAACAAACTTCCCAGTCCACAGGTTCTCCTGAGTAGAAAAATGAGGTATGCAAGCATTTAATCTTCTCACCATTGCCTCTAAAGGTCAGGCAGCTCTTCCTGAGGAGGTTTGCATGCCAGCTGTGAGACTAAGGTCAGTACAGAAGTAGACAGCCAAACATCTCAGGAGAGCAGATCATCAGAATTGGATGGTGAAAGTGCTGATAATACAGGACAGCTTGTTATTTTTATTTTTTTATTTGGAAAAAAATAGGATTCTTATCATTCATTTCAATTACAGAGAATTTGTTCTTTGATTGTCAGGATCTGAGGAAAATGTTAGGATAAACATGGATGACCATGTAGGATAGTGTATAGATGCCAGTGAACCTCAGGAGCAATAGAATAGCTGGTTGAGGAGTCTTTTTCACTGACCTTGATGGTACTGGGGCAATTCCAGGAGACTGAAAGAATACTTACCCTCTGCTAGTCTATAAAATGTTGAAGTGACTTGACTAAGATAAATATCCCCTAGCAGTGACAAGGAGTGTGGAAAACCATACTGGTAGAGACAACAGAGGGTGACAGGACTCTGAGAATGAATGGTGGGCACAGAATGTCAATTGTGGGTTTTCTGAGACTTGCTAAAGTAATCTTATTTTATCATTTCAGATTACAGGTTTGCACAGGTAACTGTGGAGATAAAGCACAGCAAGGTGATCGCAAGGGGATTGATTTTGCATTGTGTAAAATCTGATGAAGAGTTAGCAAAATACCAGGTCGGTAAAACTCTTGCTAAGTGGTTTAGGAACAACAGTTCCCATTAATATATTCTTATTTAGCTCTTCCCTCTGTATTTGAAGTATATATCCCATCTCATCCTTCCTCTCAGTGTTTGCTAACATGTAATTCGGCGGCTCTTAACTAGATGGAGGTGTCTGAGAGTGGAGCTGGAGCTGCAGCCAGCAGGACGTGGGTGCAATGGGAACGGCATTATACCAGGTGGGTCTGAACAGGGTGGGAGCAGTACTTGGCACTAGAGCTGGAGGAGCCCAGGGCTCTGTCAGGTGCCAAACCACAGCCAAGCTTCTCAGATGGACCTGTTCACCCACTGCCTTCAGGGCAATCTAAAGTGAGCTCCCTGTGCATACCTGCAGCAAACAAATGAACTCATCTAGTTTTTTGTCCTTGACTCCTTGTTGTAAGTCATGGGGAAATGAAGTAAGCAGGAGGAGAAAGGTGACTTTTACACTTTTTATACAGGATTGGTATGGGAGGTTATCCTCATTCTGAAAAGACTCATGAAAAATTAGGGAGGGTAGAGAACCACGAAAAAATGACAAGGGAAAAGTGCTTTTCATGAAAAGATGTAGGGTTCCATCTGTTTAGCTTGTCAACAAGAAAAGTGAGAACTGACTTGCTTACAGTGTACAAATGCTTTCCCAGGCAGAAAATACTGAGCAGCCATCACTTTCCCCAGCTTGCAGAGAAAGACAACAACAGGAGCCTGTGGCTGAAAGCTGGAGCCGGATGAATTCAATTAGAAATTAGGTCCAGGTTTGTAACGCTGGAGGCAATTGCTCATTGCAACATGTGAGCAAGGAGAGACGGCTCCAGAGCAAGACAGGACGTTTAGTAAGGGACAGGCTTTAGCCAAACCTGGGACATTTCACTCAACCCTGAGTAATATAAATGCAAGTTAGTAATTTCTAAGAGGAGGGATTACATTGTCAAACAACTACTTAAAAAAAAAAGCTCTTAGGTCACTTTGCTCAATTCATGGATGTCTGTCAGACTAGAAGAACACGGGGAGATCTTTCCAGTCTCTTTGGGCTAACAAAAGACTCGTACATAGCTGAAAAGAAAATGGCCAAGAATGATGTGCTAGCAGGACAAAATGGAAATCTTGCATCCCTTGCTTCTTCATACTGGTAAGTAATCATGGAACCTTCCTGTTGGGATGTCTGAGGGAAGAAAATGAGAGACCATCTTTAATTATATCGGACATTGGACAGATGCATTTACATTAAACACTCAGTTCCATTAGTGATGAGCATAGCATTAGCACCCAGAAGGGCAGCCTTGCAGGCCTAGATGGAAGGGGAGAGGCAGAGAGCTACCGACATGAGAGGGGAGGCCAGAGCCTGATGCAGGAAGTCAAGGGTGGCACAAAACCACTTGGCTGTGGATGAGGGGAGATGGACAAGAGGGAGCACGCAGAACTGCTGTGCCAGCCCCTAGAATGGGGCAACACAGCATGGAAGGTGGCTGATAGCATGTAGGAAACTGGAGGGAAGCTGGAAAGATGTGCAGGTGCACCTCTGAGTAATAACACAAGCCCATTGACTGTTCAAGAGAAGCAAAACTCTTACCTGCAGGGAGTTTCCCCCCTGCTTCCCTCTCAGAAGTGATTACAACTACAAAATCTGTTTATACTACTGGCCTCCCACTGCCTCCTACAGTCATCACAGTACAAGCAGTATGTCCTGCTGTGGAGAAGCCAAGCTGCAGGGAGAAGTTTGCTCCTGGATCTCACCAGCTGTTGCTACAGTGATCTCAACACTGTGGGGCCTCCCAGCAAAAATTGAACAATCCAGCACAGCAAGTGAAAAGCTTTTCAGTGCTCTTACAGAGTTCACTAAACTGCAGAGACAAAACATTTATGCATCCCATGGCCTTGGGATTTCTTGACCCACTGTGGCACGGCTTTTGGGGATTAAAATAAGAGAAGTGAGAATTTCGGGCAGTGCTGGAGATGAGGATAGATTCCCTGCAGGGTAAATGTATACCAAAGCTAAATAGCTACCAAAAGACAATTACAGGCTCAAGCAAACTCAAGTGATAAGCACAAATATTCCCTGTACAACATATGTCTGTATAAACATACATGTGTTTTAACCTTATTTAGGAGGTTAGTGTCTCTCTCAGAAGAGTTTGTATTAATTTATAGTTCTTATCTTAATGTTATTTGAACTGAGGCAGAGGGGAACTACAGAAAGGGAATGACAGAAATAGGGACAAGACAGCCCTGCAAATTAACTCACAGCTTCTTATTAATGCTGACAAGCTGCTCAGGAAAGATATTGTCTAGATGCCTACTGATGTCCTCTGAAAGCCTTATATGACTTATAACATAAAACTGCTAATCTACAGCATCTTTTAAACACTTAATTCTAGGCAGCTTATGGTGGATGATAGAAGTGGTTTGTTTCCTTGACATCTTTCTCTATCAAGATGCCATTTTGTTAATTGCAGAGAATGAAAGTAATTATACTGTGGAATTATGGGTTGTTTTGCCCAGTGTGGAGTTAGACAAATGGATGGTCAGTTATGGCTTGTGTTTCCCTATTGATGAGTATCAACAGTAATTACAATCCTGATTAATAGGAGCTACAACTACAGATAAGTCCCCACTTGGGGTTTGGAAGAAACAGAATTTTATTCAATGTATTCAGACAAGTGTTACAGCACAGATTAATTGCTGCTCGTTGCTTTTCTTTTGCAGATGTCATCGTGCTCGCAGGCTGGGTTTGGAGCATCCAGTCCGTGCTTGGCCGTGACGGACACGTTCACTGCTTTGGTGTTTGCTTTTCGGAAAACAGTTTGTGCCTTCCTTCAGCTGCCAGAAGCAAGGCTGCAGCTGTAGCTGGGGTGAGTAGGTAGCAGGGCTACTGCCAGCCCCCTGTAGTTACAGTGAGGCTGTGGCAGTAAGGTGGCCATTGTGGGGGTGGGTTACACAGCAATTACTTACTGTCCTTTCTTTTGTAAGCTGCGGTGGTAAGTGGCAAGCAGCAGAGAGGATTGCGCTTCAGAGAAGCTTTCCAGCTCTGGGGATGAAAGCTGTTATTAGCATAGAGTCGATAGATGCTCCAACAATCGTTTGGATCCAAGTGAGGGGCTGGCATCTTGCCGGGGGGACAGATTTGTGAGAGGTGAAGGGTAAACAGAGCCAGGTACCCACTTCCCAACGATATGTGCTCTGTGGGGGAGTTGTCGCTGTGGATCTGTGTGAGCCACAGCAGGGACAGCACGCTCAGATCCAAGTCCGATAGGTAATATGGTTCCCCAGTCACTGGGCAAAGCTGAATGTTAGTTTAGGGATTAATCTCTGTGCCTCTGTTTTGTTTGTTACAGATGTAAATAAGCACAGACTACTGCAGAACAGCAGAGCAGACAGACATGGTGCTGAGCAGAGGCCCCCACTGATGTCTCCTGAGCAGCCCCTTCCTGGTGCACACACACAGCTGCCTGCAGCCAGCTCCAGGTCCCCAGCCCAGAGGCTGCCAGGTACCCACCCACCCACCTACCTACCTACCTATTGACTGACTGCAAGCTTTGCAACTCCTTTGATGAGTGGGGAAAATAATTACCCCTGCTTAATTTAATTCTGCATTTGGCTTGGATAACTGGTTACAGCAAGTAATAGTTAGGTGCTAAATTGATTTGTGCCCTCTCAAGTTCTGTACTTTCAAATGTGTCGAAAGACATGTTGCTATTTGCTGCACAGTTTGAAATAATCCTGCCTGGAAACATCAGCTTCTTTTGCTGCTTTTCAAATCCCAAACTTTAATCTCCAATTCGAGCTTTAAAAACTCAAAGACCAACAGATATGTAAGGCATTCTTTTGAAGAAAAGAACCCATCAGAAAAAAAATCAATCAGAAATTATTTGAAGTTCATCATTTGAAGTCCATTAGAAATAATGTGAAGGTGGTAAAACACAAATTAACTTTTGCTGTCTGTACTTAGAGCAACAACACTCCAGGACAGAGAGCCCCAAACTGAAAAATCTTATTTATAAAAATGAAACCAGCATAAGATTGTGTCCTGACCTGCAGCCCATGGCTTTTATCTCAACCCTGCGTCTGACTTGGTGTCAGCTCCATATCAGTCTCCCACGGGCTTTAACTCTCACACCCGATGTTCAGTTAGTGAAGAAAGATTTTTCTAAGATGGAAGAAATAAAGCCAGATATTCCTCTTACTCCTCCTTTTGCAAATGAGTATAAAGTTTGAATTCTTACACTTCAATATAAGAAATCAAAATCTTGCTTTACTCTCTGTGTTTCAATTTCTTGCTTGTTAAATATATGAATGTGGGTTGATCACTCAAAATGTATGCTTCCTCTCTGTGATCTGTAACAGGCTCATTTTAGTGGCAGGGTTTTTTCCCCTCCATTTTAATAGCTCTTCACAGAAAATTGCAAATTCCTGCATAGAGAGGCATGTTTTCTGACTGCCTGGCCAGACTCCAGCTGCAGAAACCTCCGAAGCCACCACAATTTCCAGGTGTTGGGCAGAGCATTTGGTATTACCTGCATCTCATCCCGTCCATGAAACAGAAGAAAGGAGTGCAACTCCCTTGTCAGCTTCTGGTTCTATTTTCAGGCCAGCTCTTCTGCTTAGATTCACATTATTAACGGGCTCCCTGGGGCACTGACATCCAGAAATTAAGCTTTGCTATACCTAGAAGGCCAAGAGCACTGCTGGGAGTCGGCACCTGATTTAGACACATGGTGATGAGGCTCAGTTTGAGATTCAGAAGTGATCTCCCCTGCCAGAGGTAGAGAGGTCTCTCTCAGGATGGCTTTGTGCTGAATGGACCGAGCCACCCTTAGTCTGGGTCCCAGAGAAATGTGAAGGTCAGACTGGAGATGTTCAAGGTCAAGTTAAGATGTGCCAAATAACAAAAACGTCACTTGTGCCAACAATGATCCTTCTGCTGCGTTGTGGGCAAGTGAGGTGGATCTGAGGGTCATGCTATGAAAACCATGCACTTAATTTTTCCTTTGGAAAGTAAAGCAGCTCCATGAGCTCCCCAACAGCCAGTGTAAATAAATCCACTTCATTTTTAACACAGCTGCCTCAAATTAAAACATGCTACAATTTCCTTGCTTTCTCTCGCCACTGCCAGACAGAAGGGAAGCGCCACACGGACAGATATTGCTGAATTTGGTTTTGCCTCATTGGATTTTTATGGATGGTTACCCTTGAAAAACAAACTATTAATAGGCCTGTGTCTGAATGCTCGACCACATGAGACTTCATCTGTTACATTCAGGCAGTGTTTTGATAGATTGCTATTCCATCAAGTAAAAATCCTTTGGGCTATGAAGGATATAAAATAGTCCTACAGCCACTTGCCCTAAAACTAATATTTAAAATATATATCACAGGGAAAAATTGAGTACTCCATTAAAGGAGTGGGAAAGAAGTGACACCATAGACAAAGAGAAATAAATAGATATGAATTCTAGCAATGTGAAACAGAAGCCTCTTGAGCTGTGATTTTTTTAAGTGATGCTAACAGTACTACAGATTATTTAAATAGATTTTCTAACTGCTGTTGTTATTACAGAGATTAAATTACACTATGCTATTGATGTAGTTTTTGGGTAATTCACATAAAGAAAAGATACTCCTAAAATTTCAGTTGGCTGCATATCCTTCTTAATGAGAACAAATTGCAAAACCATTTCCCTTTTAGAAGCAATTTGTGAAGCTGTCCAGTGATCATTGTTCCTGCTCTGAATTCCCATTTAAAAATTAGCCAGTAGCTCTCAGTTTCACTCATGCACACAAACAAAAATTCTTGTTTGAGACATCAAAATCAATCTCTTTTGCCTCATCGGGTTTGTAATGCAGGATAAAACAATTTAAATGAAGTGGTTCATGCTTTTAATTAACAAGCAAGAAATTTTGATTTGAATATCAGTTTTTAAATTACATTATATGTCTTGATAATTTGATGAAGAAAGTTTAGCACTTTTCTAATGTAAGTTTCCACCTAAATGTAGTCTTTATGCTAAATGTGGTATTTTTCTTCCTACCTATGTACCTATGCACATTTGTGTATACACATCTTGCTTAGCATACAAGTTTTCATGTTCTAATTTTTTTACTCTTGATATTTAATACTGAAGAAATCATGAAACAAAACCTCTAAGTAAAATGCATTGAGGAAATGTATAAACATAAGTCTTAAGTGCTTTTGCAAAAAACAAACCCTTTTATACGTGATTATTACATACACAAATTTTGAAAACTCTTTTTTTACTTAAGACCCTGCTTCCATTCTACCCTTTGTGTTTGTTGCACGTGAACAAAGCCAAGAGTTCCTGCAAAATTCATCAGTCTGGGAAGTGATGTTACAATGAATTCAAAAACACGTGGAAATGACCAGACCTGGTTTTGGCCCTTCAGTGAAGGAAAGTCTCTTGGGACTCCGAGGTCTTCTGCAAACAGAGCATGGTCCTGCTCCTCCTGGCAGCCGGGAGGGGCGCACCCAACAAAGTGCTCCCCTTCCTGGACTCCGTGCTGGAAGTAAGAGCCACCACCAGCTCCAGCGCAAGGGCCCTGCTCTGCTTGGGAACCAGAGGGTGGTGTTCAAAGCTCAGCAGGTCTCCAGGACGAATTACCTGCTGGGCCCTTCCCCACTGACCTGGGTTGCTCCAATATCTTCCACTGAGATATGCTTTGCCTTGGTGCAATCCAGCGTTTACTGTGGGACTTGCATGAGGAGCCTGGAGTACCATTTAAAGGCTGCCACTTTTGCCCACACCTTGAAGTACCTGCTTTTGTACGCTCTTTGTAAGCACCACATGAAGGCAGAGCCTTTAGATTTGCAGTTGTTTTAACTTCTTAGCAGAGCAAGGATCTGTTCCCTCTCTCCTCCTCAGTTGCCAGCAGAATAATAGGCCCCAAACAATTAGTAACTCAAAGGTTTCACTCTGAATGCATCACAGCTGTGGAAAATTTATACCTCAGCTTTCTAGACTGATGACTTCCAGCTCTATCCAAAATAATTGCCCCTGTAATTCCCACTCAAGACTGCTCCCCAACACCAATCTTTAGCAGGAAATATCCTAATAATTGAAGCCTGATGTTAAATGACATACAAATGTGAGTTGGTGACTATCTGAATGTCCTCAGTGTGCCCTCGAGGAGGCAGGTGGGCACAGCAGTGTGCATGAATCAGTAGTACTGCACAGGTTGGGTGGGAAAGGACAAGGCCTCCTGCCTTCTTATTCCAGTTTTCTCAAATGCTCTAGGATGTTGCTGCCTGTCAAAGATCTCTCCTCTTGCTGTAGCTAGAAATGGTTATGCAATGCTAACTTTTTGCTGCAGGGTCTTCAGTGCGATGCTGGTGTTGCCTCTCCCCTCCATCTAGCTCACCAGGTGAAATAGTGTTTGGCCAAACAGCCACAGCAGATTCATTAGCTGCTTTCGACACCGTGGCCGATATTCAGAGTATTGAAGTGTTGTTTGTACTCACCTACCGCATAGGTCCTCTGTCTGCAACCCTCACCTGCTCCAGATCTGTGCAGTTTCTGGGGCTTAAGGTCAAAACGTGGAGGCTTAGTAAGCACCGTGCTGCCAATGGATCCCATTGCTGGAGACCACTCTTGTTATTTTAACGTGCATTGTGCTGACCTGGGCTGTTGGACTCCCAGGGTCTTGAGAAACTCCCTGCTGGCAAAGAGGCCCCCTGAGATGAGGACTGGGCACATGTGCTGTGCAGCACAGCTGGCTTGGCAGTGGGGCTCACATGGTGCACAGGAGGCCAGCAGTGCTGCAGAGCACTGTCACACGCCCCACAACTGACCTACTGTTACTGGGATCTCCACAGGGGCAGATGGTCTCCTGGAGCTCCTCTCACCTTCATTCTCCACCCCCCATCTCATGGCCAGTTTCAGCTGCAGCGGGCAGAGGTGCAGCCATGGGCAGCAGCGACGGAGGATGCAGTGCCCCATGGAGGGAAGGGCTCCACTCCAGTGCACAGGGCTGAGATGAGTGTACTGTGAGCACAGTAAAAGCCTGGAGGCAGATACAGCAAAGGGCTGCTCTGGACCGTGGGGATGTGGAAAGCTACTGGTACAGGCACAATTTTACAACAGAAGTGGGTTTCAGCACTCTGCTGCTTTTGGAAGAGGTACCTGTCTTCTTAGAGACTGTTTCATGCCAGAAAGTTGTTTCTTTTAAGAATCACATTTAGTGCAAGGGGAATATTCCAGTCAGTACAGTGATTGCAGTTGTTGAAGACACCATCTGCTGTGACACTTGGCCAGCTTGCCATTTAAAATGTCATTTAGACCGGAAAGGAGCTGAGCCTGAATACTGAGGCAAATGTCATCAGCAAAGGTGAACTTCCATAACTGAATGAGGTTGCTGATAAAAAGACTGAATTGCAGAAGCATTTGCAGAAAGTCCTGTGAAAGACCACTGATTTTTCTGCACATGCTTTATTTTTTTATGTGCCTTGTACAATGCGCCTTGGAGAAGCAATGTTACAAGAGATGCCAGTGAAAATTTTGCATTTAAAATCCACCATTTGTGGTTCCTACTGGTTAAAGCAGGATGAGTGGGTTTCTGTCCTCTCCAAAAGTGAGATTGATGACATTTTCTAAAACAAGCTACTGAGTCCTTAGGCTTGCTTCAGCCCAGCGGGGCAGGAGGACAAGCTCATTTTTCTCTTTCTGTGGAGCATTGCTGTACACAAAGTTGTTCAAAACTCCTTGCTACTTCAACATTTCCGTTCCACATGACAACAAAAGGACAAACAGGCTCTGATACCTCTTTTTTTTCAGCACAGAGTGTGTAGGAAGAGTTACTATCTATCCCCTGAGTACAGACTCATTCCCAATTGTACCTCCTGATGTGCCTTTAGGAAGCAATCCAAAAATCCACAGGACAACGAAAGAAGAGGAATGAAACAGGCAGGAAACGCATTAAAGAGAAGTAGAGGCTAAAACAAATAGTTAATTGCTCTGTATTTGAGCCCACAGGGCTCATAGAGATGAGTGTTAGTAATGAAGCTCTTTAGCAGCACTGGGGCAAACTTTGTTCTTAAGGTGAAATAATCTATCAAGATAAAAGTGTTAAACAAGTCCTTTCCACGTATACTGCTCAGTGTGCCTCAAATTGCTTTTCAGCTGTGCTCAGTGCTTTTGTTGACTTACAGAAAATTAAACATTATCCCTTTCTAATTAGATAGGAGATCTGGGTGCTACTTCCTTTACTTTAAGGACTAGAACTAGTTTAAAGCAATTAAAGCTAAAGCCTGCACTTTTAAATAATGAACTAATACGGAATTGGATTTCATAAGGAAGCAACTGGGGGTTAAGTGACCCAGTCACACAGACACGTGAAGGAAAAACAGCCAGTGTAGAGTCAGTGGTGCAGCCACGGCACCGGCTATTGGTGAGCACGGAAGGTTTTTTCTTCTTGACAGGCAATTGCAAGCTTGTAATATAGCCAAGACCCTTCTTAGTCATCTTTAGCAAAGCTTTCTGTAAGTCAGTTCACCTGGTGGAATTGTCAAGGTGCTGGCAGCAAGGTTTGCAGAGGCCTCTGTGGGGAGAGGTTAGGGCCAACCCAGCACAGGGCATGGCTCAGTCCGGCTGCCAAGGCGGTGGCACCTCTGGGGACGAGTATTTCAGATGGGGCAAAAAGCATTGCACAGGCAGAGGATGAGGGGGAAAGAAGTGTGCAGCAGCCACATGAACACCAAGTTCAGAGCAGGAGGAAGGCAAGGAGGTGCTGCAGGTGCCAGAGCTGAGATTCCTGGCAGCCCCAGGAAGAACCCAGACCAGCAGGTGAACATTTCCCAACAGGAACTGCAGCCTCTGGAAAATGCATACTGGGTGTATCCCGAAGGACTGCAGCCATGAACAGGTCCCATGCTGAAGCAGGGGGAGTGTATGAGGAAGGAACAGCAGAGAGGAGCTGTTATGAACTGACCACAAGCCCTGTTCCCCCTGGAGGAGATAGAGGAGTCAGCAATGAAGATGTGAAGTTGAGCCTGGGAAGAAGTGGAGAGGGAAGGTGATATTTTACATTTTTTGCCTTTGATTCTCACCATGAAAATCTATTTTAACTGGCAGGTCTCTTTTGCTCCCAAGGGTAACTGGCAAGCAGTCTGCCCCCATTTATCTCAACCCATAAGCTTTCTATTTTCTCCCCCATTCAGGTGAGGTGCTGGGGTAGATGAGGGGCTGGGTGGGCACCCCACACCACCAGCACCAGTTATTCACAGAGTAGGTCATCAGATACAAGAAGCCTTGTGGAAAGAGCAATTCTGATAAAAAAACATTAGCAGGCTGGAATAAAAGTCAAACATTAGCAAGTTACAGAAAAAAAAGCCACAGCCCCAACCAGCTCTCTTTCAAGTGTGAACTTGAAAACTTCAGAGTTCTGAGACTAAGTTCTGCTACATTTTATTTCTCTACCTCCTAAAAAGGTGCATTCTAAAACTCCAAAATACCTTTAAAATCTTGCCACAAGAGGGCAAACAGCCCTTCCCAAGGCCTTGTGAGAACATCTTGTAATGAATCTCAGCCACACAGAAGCAACAAAAGATTTTTGTGAGAGAGGGCCCTCTGCTTATGACTGAGCTCCCTCGGGGGTGAGATGTCATTTGGTTAATGTAGCCTTACAAGTTTTATATTATGTATCATACCACACTGGAATATGCCTGTTCCATACTCATGCACATACTCATAGCACATTTTACGAATAGAAACTATAATCCTTGATTTGCCTTATTATTCTAACTTGTCTTATAAAAATTTAAAGAGATGGCCTCCTAAAATAGTACACGAACATGCAGAGACTGTAATAGGGTAACATTAGAAGATGAGAAACCTGTATTTCAAATGTGTATTTGCACTCTGCTGAATGGTACAAATGTGAGGAGTGACTGTCACAGGAATGGTTATCATGCTAAGAGAAGTCTGAGAGCTGCTTATATGAAGACAGGACACTGATATCAGAAAAAGCCCAGTATCTTGATGAGATTAAGACTTGTCATACAGTCTGTCCTCTTCTCAATGTTTTCTCACTTGTTCTCCCCTCCAATTCAATAACCTAAACTACAGCTGTTACAGGAGGCTTTTATTCTGAACAAAACCAGCGAAAATACAATTTACACTGAAAGCCAAGGCTGAGGCAAGTCACATTTCTGTTGCTCTTATTTGCTAGCTGTTTTAGGTGGGATCCACTCTTGGATCTTCTTGCGAGTAGTAGAGTAAGGCACGTACTGCCCAGGAGTGCCACTCAGGTTGAATTTATGGTTCTCCCAGATAAATTTACGAGCAACTGGTGGATGAGTAGTTGGAGGGTCATCCGTCATTGAGTGCAGCCAGCGATGCCTTAAGAGGAAAAAGACACATTGTTATTAAGAAACATTACATGATCTCCAACAAGCCTATCTTCTCCCAAGGTCCTCCTCTGAAGAGACACTTAAGTATTTATTTTGAGAGGGGAGAAAAGTCATTTTAATCCAGTGTGGCTTTGAATGAGACTACAGCATACTGATTTGAAGTAGTTACACAAACCTAACTGATAAATAACAGTTCTGCCTCCAAGCAATCGAGAGCACACCCGAGTTCAAAGGTCCTATTCGTTTGTATGCCAAGGATTTGGGCAGAGTGGTTGTTCCATGTTTGTATGGCCTTAACCAGGCGGCCAGGTCAAGGCAGGCACTATGAATGACAAAACCACAACGTTTGGTTTTATTCTCTGGGGTTTTGAGGGTTTGATTTGTTTTTAATTACCAGAAGACTATGCTGCACAACAATTTCAATACCATTTCTGAAGGTACCATTCATGAGGCTACTACCATTTGGGATATGGATTAACAATGCAAGTATACCTAAACCAAGCATTTAAATGTTTACTGACTGCACAATAAAATGATTAACACCAATCAGCAACAGGGTAATTACCAAGCGATTAGAGTGATTAGCCTTTACCTATGAACTAAATATCAATCCTTCTCTGTGCAAGCAACATTAATGATCAAGCAAAGCATTTTCCCTAACAATTTACTGAAACACTACAGCAGGGACCAACTGAATTGATTTCATCCTATTCCTATTTCAGTGCCTGAAGCAACCTTCAAATCTGAATTATATTTTAATTACCTGCCAGTTTACATGTACTTTATACTGTAGGCAGAGTTATGACAAAAGTGAAGTTATTACTTTTTTTGCAAGCTTATGTATTTTTTTTACTGAGGTTGAATTAAAGAGGCTTTAGCTAATCAGCTTTTGCAAAGACTTGACCTAAAAATATGAAGTCTTTTTTTTCAGTTGTATTAAAAAGCCTAAAAATTGCATCCTCAGCCTTTAGCAACAAATCCTGTACATTTCATTTATACAGTAAAACAAAACTACAGTAGAAGTGCTGATAAATAGACTGACAGGTATTTTATAAATCTGAAGAGCTACAGAGAAGGTTGATAATCTTTTCAAATAGCTTCTAGACGTGGTTTTTTTTTAAAAAAAAAAGGAAAATCACAATATTGGATGTGACTTCAGTAGAAAAAAATATCACTTTAAAAAACCTTTTATCTGGTGTAGTGTTAATTTTCTTCACAGGGGCTAGCATGGAGCTGTGTTTTGGATCTGTGCTGAACACAGGGTGGATCATGTAGAGATGATTTTGTTATTCCTTACACAGAGACAAGGTCTTGTCTGCTTTTCACGCTGCCATGCTGGCAAAGAGACCAGAGGTGCACGGGTGGAGACTCAGCCGGGACAGCTGACCCAAACTGACCAAAGGGATGTTCCAGACCATATGACATCATGTTCAGTATATAAAAAGAGAGGAAGAAGGAGGAAGAGGGGGACATCTGGAGTGATGGCATTCATCTTCCCACCTCCCTGTTGGGGCCCTGTTCACCTGGGCATGGCTGAACACCTGCCTGCCCAGGGGAAGCAGTCAATTAATTCTTTGCTTTGTTTTGCTTGCATGTGCAGGTTTTGCTTTCATTATTAAACTGTCTTTATCTCAGCCCACAAGTTTTCTGGCTTTTACTCTTCCGATTCTTGTCCCAATTCTGCTGGTGGAGGAGTGGGTGAGTGGCTGCGTGGGGCTTGGCTGCTGGCTGGGGTTAAACCACAACACACAGAGAGGCAACTAAAACTCACACACCTTCACCTAGTGATGCTTCTGGTAGCAGCGGACAGGGATCTTGCACACAAATCCCTGTTTGCACCCCTGTCCCAATGCCTCACCATGCTCACTGTCCTCCAAGAGCCATGTGCAGTTACAAAGGCCTCTGAAAGGCAGGCTGGAGCAGGTGGAGCACAAGAACTGTGTTAATGCTCAGCTGAAATCAACCAGATTCCAAGATTGCACGATGTCTGGCACCTCTATCATTACAAGTCGATTTAACATCATACACTCGTTCCTTGAAACATCAGAAAGGTTTCACAGTATCATTTAATGGAATTGTTTTATCTGTCATTTAAACTATTGCTTTGTAGCTTTTCTAAGACTAAATCTATAAAGTCTTTCAAAATACAGTATTTTGCAGTAATTAATATATTTGCTTTTAGGATTTTCTGAACTTCTGTAACACGAAATCAGCCTCAAATTTAAAAAGGTAGCAAAACTCATCCTTAAATCACATTTTCTCACTAGAAAGTAGAAATAAAGTTGCTCACTGACAAGACACATCAATACAGTCAAGGGTATTGAAATACATGATGAGATTTCAAAAGTTTGGTTAGAACTCATTCCACTATGAATTAGGCTTATGAGTTTCAGGGCTTAACGTGGTCACAACAGATTTCCCTTAGAGGCCCAACATGTGCCTTACATGAGCATTTTGGTTTGCAGAGTCTGTTCTCTCACACAAAAGCTCCCACTCTCCACTTAAAATCTTGAAAACTTTATTTTGGGGAGACTTTCCCCTTGACAACCTTCGTCAAAGAATCTGTTGAAGCTTTGATGTCTCATAGAGTACTCCCAGATGCTCAAGAAAAGCTCTTCATGAACTAGATAGAACAGCATGAATCAAGAGATTTGACATCCTGCAGATGGCCACATTTCTACGCAAACTCTGCCTATAAATCCATGCATGGAAAAACAGGGCTTCAAAAGCAATTAATGACTTAAAACCTACAAAGCAGACAACATACAAAGAAAATCAGGAGGGTGGCAGAAGCTCTGAAGAGGCTGAAGCAGCTTCCTGAATCAGACAGCAGTCACGAACAAGTAGAGTGAGACCAGCAAAGCCTATGGATTTTTCCTTGAGTGAAAGGATGAAAGACACCTCAAAGTATCTTCAAGCGCTCTCAAGACTATGTAAAACTTTCCCCCAAATCTTAACAAACATTTAAAAGCAAGTGGAATTCAATCTCAAGCTACATGGGATCGGAGCCAATTATATGATGCACAAGCTGTCAAATAAGAACTGATGCTACACAAACTCAGTAGCTACTACCATATGTGCATCTGCAAGGTTCAGGCACAGTCTGCGTAAGTCGAGGATGTTTGCCAACTTGTTAACATCCACTTTTTTCAACAAGTTAACCATGGTGCAATGAGACAAGAGAAATGAAGATGTGTGTTAGGGTCAAAATGCAGAGAAGAATGGGGAGAGAAGGAAAAAGAGATAAGAAATATGTTTAATTTCTCATGCAAGCTACTGTAAGATATCATTGTATAGCAATGAGACTGCACCCAATTTACCTGAAAACATCAAACTAGCATTTAATCTAGTTATAAATACCCACAAATTTATTATGAAACTACTAGAAGGATGGAAATTTTACCCTCCTCCTTTTTCTGCAATCTTTCTGGTTTGTTTTCCTTGAAGGCAGATTTGAAAAGCAGCATTTTTACAGGAAAATTACACATTTCCTCAGATTTCCTAGTGTGTTGGCACTTCAAGTCTGAGATGCTACGTTCTTCTCTCCTTCAGCTGTCAGATCAACCAACAAAAAAGATGCAGATAATTAAACTGAAAGTAAACTTGAAATATTTCATTATATGAAGTCAGCACTCTTGAAGCTCCTCCCAAAGATGTCAGATTAGCACCATAAGGAAATAAACATCTAAGTGACAGATACTATAAATACTATACAGGACAGATACTATAAATACAAAGGACAGTGTTGGCAAAATGAAGTGTCCCTATTCTCAAATTACAGTTCTTCTTTCCCCACAGGATGATACTGAAAGAACAATTTATTTTTAACTAGCGTGTACACTTTAACCAGTTGACAATTTGTTTTTGCAAAGTATCTGGCCAAAACACAAACCGGAGCACGTTAAACCAGAGATACCCTACACAAATAGTTTAAACACACAGTTCAATCATTAGAGTGATTCTGCAATGAAAACATCTATGAAAGCACAAAACAGGCATTGGTATAAATAGATTTAACCTCCATCGTTTATACATTCACAGAGCACACCTGATCAGTGTGTTCAAAATGGAAACATTGAGTTCCTACAAACAACATACTCTGACCAGTAGGAGGCAAAACAAGTACTCTGGTTTTTCCAGCTGTCTAAACGTGTAAAACATGTCTTTCTGTAGGGAAAAAAAATGTGCCAAATATCTTGTATAGCATGACAAGAAGATTAATACTAATCATTCCCAAGGCAAGTATTGAAGGAATTTTTAAAAAATCTAATTAACTTTTCTCCAACAAAGTAAATACCTAAATACCAACATCTGGATTTTGAGGACAAGAGAAGAAAACCCAGAGTAACAAAGAGGTTAAATAACACAATCAGAATAAACCACAAGCCTACATATTCTGGTGTGGCAACATTTTAAAAAAGTAACAGTCTTAATTCCCTGCATAGTAGACATATGTCAAAACAACACTTTGATTTCCTTCAGACTGTAATTTCAGTACATCCGTTGGCAAGAGACATTACATCAATGACTTCACAATACTGAAAATATTCAGTAGTTCTAAAAATGGTATGTTATTATATATAAGATTTTTTTTCTTGCTGCTTTTTCCTTTTCTCTAGTACCTGACAGGAGGTAAATGGTAGCATTTTTTTTTCCAGTTCTTTTCAAAACTTTTCAGTTCACCATGCATGAGATTCAACTGACTGTATCTGAACAATCACTCGTATTCTACAATCCTGAAGGCACACAACTGACTGCAAACTTACACTTTAAAATGCAGTGTGTTCTGTGTAAGGGTGTAATCAGTAGGATAACCAGTAGTGCAATCCTACATACAGCAGAATTCTTATAAGAGTACTACAAAATCACTGCAAGCTAGTTAGCTTTACTATTTAAAAAAGAAACACCTGAAATCTCTAGGTTAGCTCTGGTCTTAAACCTTGTTTTTGTTCAAAATGTCATCTTTAGGAGTGACAGTTGCAAAATATTTTCTGAAAGTAACACCAGCATAAACACTGTAATAAAACCCGCTTCTACCTACAGTGGGTACAACAACATAGCCACAAAATGCTCCACTGAGCTGAATTAACTACATCCTGGAGTAAAGGAAATCAGTGTTTAGAAGAAGTATTCAGATCACAGCCAGGTGTTACAGCAATACTTTATGTATTTCCAAGACAACCCAAGGATGAAAAACAAGTATCATACTATTATACCACAGATCAATTAATCCCTTTGTTAATAGAAGTAATTTCACACAGTCTAATTTACTTCCAACACATTTCTGGGTCGAAAATAATCACTCAGATTTTTTGCAAAAACCCATGCAGTTGCACAACCCTACTCTTAAACTGACAGCAGCTTGTACAATATATTAACAGTCTCAATTCAGAAGTTCATATCATGTTAAAAATTTAAGACAGTATATCATCAGACAAAAGTAATAATAATTTAAAAAAAAAATCTTAAGACAGCATTTATTCCCAGTCAAAATACTTCTGTTTTTAAAGATGTATCTAAGAGTCTGGAAATAGACATCAGTGACTTAGATGTGTCCCAAGGCTAGGATTGCTACGTAAGTATAAACACATGTCATGGGACATACAAATTTATCAGCAGTTAAAAAAAAACCCTAACAAAGCAAATCCACAAACCTGAATGGTACTGCACAACTACGTTTCCTGACAAAAACACCTTAGAACACAGGACTGTTTACCCTTTCGTGCCTCACTTCACTCACCAGTCTTGAAAATAATGAAGTGTTTACTCCTCCTCCTAGGGCAATTTTTTCCACATTGATTGGAAAACAAGTTTTTCTACCTCATTAACTTCTGTGAAATAAACAAGCTACTTAACCCTTGAAATATCCCTTTGATACTCAGGAAAAAAACCTTTACGGAGGTGTGCAAAGAGGCAACAAATATCACATAAACGGGAGCAAAGGGGAAAAAAATAATACAAAACAAAACCCTTGCCTCAAAATAAGGAAGATCTTGAAATCCAGCACAGTCTAACAGTGAAAGGATAAAAACTAGAACCAAATAACAGTTACGCAGATAAGGCATGAACATCTTAGTTTCAGAGATTCTAATGCCACTTCTAAAAAACCAATGCCATTCAGGTCTTACCAAATCAGACAGAAAAAAGCATTAACCACATTAGTCATAATTATAAGGCTGGGAGAGTTTGAAACAAAATCGACTACCTAGAGAGTCTACCCACACATTTCTTAAATGTTCTAGCGAGAGCCACAATTTAGGAGTTCATATAATCAATCTCAGCCTTGGCACAGAACGTGTCTCACAGGAATAATAAACCCCAGTGTTTGCTAATGCTCAGTCTACCCAAACACCTCTTCCTTCATATCACCTTTTGCTGCTTTGTGGCTGAAGTGCTATTCCTGTTCCTCAAGAATCGCAGAGATAGCTTTTACTAGCACACACTGTTATTTTATGTGGTGTGAGTTATCTGGGAAGACAAAAAAAGCGTTAACAGCTGTGTGGTCAGAGACCACCTGGAACTCAAGATTGTACAGAATTATTACTGAGATGCATGAACAGAAAATAAAACCTTAATAAAAATTATAGTCAAGTAGCAGTCAACATGCAGAGCATCCTGGCCCTTTGCTGCTGATTATCGTATCAATGTACATGAATTGAAATAATTAGGCTGTTAATGGCTGTGAATTAAGGAATGTTGTTCCATCATTGCCTTATGTTCTTTAGGTTCTTGCCTGGAACAGAAAATAATTATTTTTTTTCACCTCTGGCGGCTCAAGGCTTTGCCAAACCATTAACAAGGAATCACAGCTAATAAGGAAAATTGGAAAACCTGCTCAATCTGGCTGGCAAAATACGTTCTTCATTCTAAAAAGCAGTGAGCGCATCTACCAGGACAGTGAGCAATAGAATATTACGAATGCAGTTCAACATTAAAAGTAACAGCTCTGAAATCTTCTGGCCATATACAGAATAGCTCTGTCCATGAAAACTTTTTTTTTTTTAATCTTCTGCTTTGTAATACAAGAAAATATACAGGCAATTACACAGTTGGTATCTGTCCACATTATTAGGCTAAATGGCTTACCATTCAGGGGGCACCATACTTCCATCAACTTCCCAAAATGTGTTTTTGCCATTCATTTCTTCAGTATATATGACCCATCTGTGTCGACCTTAAATAAACAGAAACATTATATTAGCTCAAAAAAATAAATTATTTTCATATTAAGGAGAGAATTCTTGAAAGCCAGGGAAAAACATTCTGAGTAACAGTATCTATCATTATGGGCACTTATTTTAAAGTCAGTACAGCTTTTATTTTTCCAAGTCTTCTGTTTTTCCACTGTTACTGTATTTTTATATGGCTGAATCTAACCCTCTCACAAGGAAGCAAGTATTAGCTATTGTATAAGTAATGGGAAATAGGAACTAACAATATTTTCAGGCAGAGGGACACGTTTGGGGATTTTTTTCCTCCATCATGAGAAGTCTTTTTCAAAAGGACATTGCCATTGATAACCCAAGATTAACCTAAATTTCAGCTATATAAAACTACCGAGCAATGTTAACCAGCAAGTGCTTTTCCTGGTTACCCTACAAGTTAACCTACAGCCAGCAGGTCGCTTGGACAAACCAGAGTGTCAACTGCTTATGTGTCACTTGTGTTGCTGTAGGTGCAACTTACCTTTAAGTACTCTGCAAACATTGTTTACAATCCAGTTACTTAAGGTAATAGGAAGGTTAGGCTAACCTGTGTTTCTTTGCCCTGCAGTGATCATCCAAGTAAGTACAGCTGTGAGGCAGTTTTAAAGGCAGTTCTCTTTCTTCCCTATTTGTTACAGTACCAGCTATTAGGTCAAGGATCAAACTCAGCTCTCAATCACACTTCTACCTACATGGAAAGCAACTGACTGGCTTATATGTAGCCAATATTTACTGTTTCAGACTGACTGTGTTTGCAAATTAATTGAGGGATAGAAGATGTCAAAGCACTTCTGAGTCCCTTGTCTAAGACCCACACAAGTAAAATGTAAGGAAGCCAGCCAGGCAACAAGTTCTATTTCAGCAGCAGAAACCATGCAAGCTATGTAAAAGCTGAACAGTCTGCTGGGGGCTGTTCACATTAGCATACGTACCAAAGAAGTTTCTTTTGTCTTCATAGTATTTGTTTCCATATTTGTCAATTCCTATCAGATTACCAGTCTTCAAATCATTAACCCTGTGAATTATCAAAACAACAGTTTCAACTGACCTCATCTCAGAACAAAGAGGTTTCTTAGAGGCTGGCAAAAATCTGTAATGAAAACTCTTGAACACATTTATGTAAAGATATTCAAAAAACTATTCAAGCTTAAGGACTGCAAAACACAATCATGAGTTTGGCCAACTACTGTGCACCCCAGTGACAGGACAATAAAAGTCATAGAGAAAGGTTTTCATGGACTATTCTTTATTTAAAAGCTCTTTATATAGCAGTTTCAACTCTTTATACAGAACGTATTTTAACATTACTGTACATACCAATAATTAAACTGAACTTAGGACTCCCATTCTAATGATAAAACCTTAAATTTACTTAAGTGTTTTTATTCTGCCAGATCTGCATCTTTGCTTTTCTTTTTACCGGCGTTCATTTCAGGCAGAATTACATGAGGAAAAGTTTACTCTCAAAGGCTGCAGTTGTTTGTAGTGTTACATACGCTCTCAAATCAGTCCCAAGTGAGAGAAGGGATGTGGAGGTGCATACTTCCATAGCTGGGAACTTAGCTGTAACTCACAGGTTCAGGTTTTTTGTTGTCTTTTCTCACAGGGCGCGTGAAAATGACAATCATTCCATCAAGTACTCATTTTAAACCTCTGTGGTCCCAGGCAGAAAGACTCTCTGACACATCTCTCCTCTGTCAAAGAAACAGTCAAAGATCTCTGGCCTAGCTATACAGTAAGCCCAAGTTCCCAGCTTCAGAAAAAGAAGAGCCATTTCACTGCTGCTCTCCATTCCTTCTTCTTTTCCATTTCTTGTAAGGGTTCTTAGGCCCTTGTCCTGACTTCATGCCTTGAATACCAGTATCAGACACTAAGAGGTATTTATGGCTTCCAGAGGACATTTTCCAGCCAATTTCACTGAGTCTTGAGTAACAATAATGTTTCCAGCCACACAGGCTCTTAGTAATTTGACTTCTACTGTATATAAACCTGTTGTAGCCACCTCAGTGGAAAACACGTAGCAGAAAAGCAGGGAAATTCAGAGAAAGCGTCTCCTGACTGAGGTAAATAATTTTTCCAAGTTGAAGAAATAATTACTTCTTAAATACATCAATTGTTGCAAGAAAGAACACCTTGATTACTCTTCCTTTAAGCACCAAGTCTATTCCTTAAGCTGGGACAAGATGATTTAATGACTTTAAAGACGAACAAGAGGCAGCAGTGTGTTTGAGGTTGGTATGGTTATGAGGATCAGGTGTGATTCTCCACCTCGAACATCCTAACTTCAACCTTCTGAACAAAAAAAAGGAGAGACCTGCCTCCAGTATTGCCCACTCTTTTTTTCTCTGTGGTAGAAAGGTGTCAACACAGCCTTTGATGTTTGACTCACAAAAGATCCCTGACAAGACACTCACTAAGATGTGCTCAGGAAGAGGCACACTGGTGAAACCTAAACTTCAAACTCTTCTATGTTTTCATTTCCCCTGCTCCATTTCTTCTGGAGAACTTTCAGTGTCATAGCAGCAGGCTCAGAAGGAAAACAAAATGGAGAAAACAACTTGGGGTGAGAGGAGCAAGTGTGTGATAGAAAATAATAATAGCATAAAATACTAGCCAGGGAAATCATGTACTGTCTTACTGCTTCAAAGCTTGAAATTTCCCTCTAAGAAGTTGTGCATGAGGAAGGCCTATCTAAGTTGCTTTCTACAGTGGAGACAGAGAAGCCAGAAGCTGCCTGTCTTCACAGCTAGTAGGAATACAAAGTTGAGACCTCCCAAAACTGAAGCTAACTTCAGAAAAGCATACAACATCATGCCACAAAACAAATGAGAAAATAATTTAAAGTGTATAATAATTATAAGGGGAGCAACACATTTATTGACAGAAAGAAGACCATATGCTCAACTGAAAGAATACAGAGCTGGTTGGAGGTTACTAATGAAGTTTCACAAAGAATATTGCTGACAGCCTCATTTAACACTTTACAAGGTTTCCTGACCAAAACAAAATGAAAACAGAAATTCCATCTCCAGAAAGCATGGGGGTCTGACAGATTATGATATTACCTTACTGAGGAAGGTGACATTATTGTACAGGAAGTTCTGCACTCTCTTCAAGGCTGTAGTGATGCCACCAGAATGAAATTCAATGGCATGAAGGTCACAGCACAAGGTAACGCACCTGGAGACTAGTAAGACCTGAAGCACTGTGTCCCTAATGGCAAGGACAATATCTGGATGTCATAAGGCAATAAGAATTTCCCAATTAAGAGATACATGCAGAAAAAGAAGGCAAGTTGATCCTTGAATGCGCAGGTGACCTGAGCTGACTTCACTGAACAAAACAAGTACTAAAGCCACTATATGAAAATAATGAGGCCTGATAAGCAATTGTGTAAAAAATTATGTTTAACCATCCAAAAAAGATCAATTTAAACTACAAGAAATTACAGAGAAAGTGGCACTAGGATGTGCAAAGGAAAAAACCAGTCTTCAAGAAGGCTCAAAAAGCTTGGCTTGTTTGTTATAACATAAAGCCCTTGATATACAGCAGAGTACTTTATATTTGCAAAGCACCCTTACCCCGTACTCCTGACTTCCCACTATTGATTAAAAAAAAAGCCTTTTTGGCACGTGGTCAGGCTTACAACACTCACTGTAAATGTTCTATTACTTTCCCAGGACCAGCTACAGGGACAACACAGGTTACTGACACTGCTGAATTTGGATCACGTTCCATTTAGACTTCTACCCTATATTTCATCAAGGACCTGAATGCAAGGAAAAAAGAGTTCCTTAGTAAATGCGCAGCTCCTTGTATTTGGGAGCAGCCTCGAGCACGCTGTATCACAGTCCAAGAATACTTGCCACAGGGAAGAAATGAGATGTGAGCGGGGAAAGAAACCAGAGGGAGGTTTTAACGCAAGGAGAAGCGCAAGGTTCCGTACTCGGGGGGTGAAAGCGGGCAGCCTCGAAACAAAGGCTTGCAGCTCATTCTGCGCAGAAGGCCAGAGGGGCCCGAGGGTGCCCAGAGCCGGTCACAGCGCACACACCTGACACCCCCGGCAAGGAGCGGCCCGAGGGTGCCCAGAGCCGGGCACAGGTCACAGCGGTGACACCCCCGGCAAGCAGGCGGGCGTGCTGCAGGCCCAGGGCCGGCGCGGCCTGCCCGCCCAGGGCGTGCGGCCTTCGGGCTCGCCCGGGCCCAGCGAGGCCCCGCCCGCCCGAAGGGGGCCTGCGG